>BPLR01005436.1:0-59523 GCA_021605095.1 Caerostris extrusa | reverse complement strand
TCATTACGTATTGCCTTATTAACTATATACAGCATAGAAATTTAATTGCATGTTAATTAACAAATTAAATTAGTTTAATTTGCCACCGTGAAAAATAGACGTCGGTTTGTTTTGGAGAATAGGAACATAAATATATAACAAGAAATGCTCGCGAATTATTGGTTTAAAGTAATAATAAAAATTACACTATTATTTGTTTTAAAAAATGTTTTTACAATAATAATTAAGTGTTTGTTTTTAAAACAATAATAATTAGTGATAATAATTATTTCTTATGTACATTTTAAAATATTAAACTATAATTTAAAAAATTAAATTTTAAAATATTAAACTAATTTTTTGCGTTTTACAAAAAAAATAACGATTTAATTGCACGTCAAATCAAATTAAATTAGTTTAATTTACCATAGTGCAAAATTATGACATCTTTTTTTTTTTGGAGATTAGAAATGAATAGCCATTTCCACGAATTGTTCACGAATTGTTGATTTGTAGTAATAATAAAAAATACGATATTATTATTTATTTAATAAAATGCTTTTTAGCATAATAATTACTCAATATTATTTAAATAATTTTGTTTAATTTATCTTCAGAAATTTATTGATCCATTAAACGTTTTATTTCTTATAAAAACTATCATGTGTAAAATTTTAAATAAATAATTCAAACATACCTTTGTAAACTATTGACATGATATAAGTTTCGTATCCCTTTAAAATCAGATGTTGAGATTCATTAAGATTCAATCAATTTTTGTTAATAAACTGCGTTGCAAGTCCTATTTATCTTTATAATTAATTTATGATCAGGTTTAGACAGCCCTGTTGGTGACAGTGATTGTTAACGAATGAATGACTTTTAAACTTTAAGGATCATTCATAATCATAATTAATTATGAAAAACACCAAATACATCGCTCAAGTACCTAGATTATAATGATTAATATATTTGATTAATTGATTATTAATAAAGGAGATAGATAATCCAACAAAATATTATAAATGATCGTTGAGGTAAAAGTAAACTTGGTTCCAATTTTAAAGTTCACCTTTCTACAGAATGCATATTTTTCAGTTTTTGAACTGGGAAAATTTGTATTCTACATTCAAATTATACACATGTATAAGTATACATATTCAAACATATGTATTCTGCAGTAAAATAGGTAATCTGTATTTGGAAACTAAACACGGGACACGCTATAATTCTAATATGGAAAAGTTCTGAAATTAGAAATAAAATAAAATGGAAATTAACCTTTGAATTATAAAATAAAAATAATTAAATTTTTAAAAATACTTTTTGGATATTAAATGTAAAATGCTTCTATCAACTTTTTTATTAGTAGCATAAATCAAATATCATAAAATTTATGTAATATTACAATTAGTAATTTCAAATAATGTTTTTCAAAGTTGAGTATTTTAATTTAATGTTATATGAATGACAATGGCATATATGAAAAACAGTTTCAGCGTTAATTAGGATACACACCATATTGTATCACATTTTTAACACCACGGATTGTATATGGATGGATAAAGCATCCCCTTTCTTACCTCCTCGAACCAAATAAAGGAATTCCTGACTTAGATCAGGAGTTTTCGGATCACAAGACCAATATTTTGTCTACACAATATAATGTTGATACATTTCAACACACAATTTATTACATTGTTACCTAATTTTCAATATAATTTTGTCTCGCTTGAAGTACTATTATTAGGCGTCCTGATGGCCCAATTATGGCTAGTACTCTGGCCTTTGGTACCACGGGCTGCAGGTTCGAATCCTGGAGGTGTCATGGATGTTTGTTAGGGTTCGTAATCCACGTTAAACTGTAGGTCCCTGTCTAATTAGCCTAAAAATGTGTAAAAATAATCTTAGAGCGACACCCAAAACCTAAATACCATTATTAGACGCATGTTTGACACTTTCCTTTTAAATTTAATTGTGAACGCATAGTACAAATGATACAATTAATAATCTGTAGAAAATAACTTCTAATTGCTTCTATCGTAAATTACTTTTCACACTACATTAGGAAAATTAAACCTTAAACTATAACATGTTGATTCTGAAAATATTTTATGATATAATATGTAAGAGATGCAAAAAAAAAAAAAAAAAAATTATGTATTTATATGTTACTCCTCAAAAGCAAAGCAATATCTTGGTTGAATATTAGTTTTGTAATAAAAAAATAATAAATTAAATACTTTAAAAACATTATAAAAATTTATTTATGAGGTAAAATGTATGTATTAATGTAACAAATTTATATGAATTTTAAGTAATTTATAAAAATGCTTAAAATTATTTCAGTAGCATTCCATCTTACAAGCATTATGATTGCAAAGATAAAATAATATAATTATTTAAATAATAACGCATAAATGATAAAAATTATTTAAATAATAATGTATAAACAATAAAATGATTTAAATAAATATGAACATAATATAATAAAACTATTTAACTTATAATCAATATAAAATAATAAAATTAAAATACATAAACATTATTTCCTTCTACAAACATTATGTTATGAACAAAAAATAATAAAATTATTTAAATAATAATTAACTTAAAAATAATAAAATTCTTTAATTAATAATAAACATAAAAGTAATAAATTAAAATATATAAAACTATTTCATCACATTCTTTCTACAATATTAAGATTGTCAATAATAGTAAACATTCATAAAACAAAATTACTAAAAGAAATCTGATATACACAATTGTTATTTTGCAGAAAATACTTACTTCTTTTTATTTTTCCAATAAAAGCAATGAAATCATTGATTTTAAGTTACAAAGCTTCAAAACGAAACTGTCCAGTTCGTAAATCTGTAATTTCTACGTCATCGAGGAACCAACAATCTTCCATTGCCAGACGTCCCAAAATCCGAACTTTGATCTCCAAACGTGATATATTAGATCTTCCAACAAACTCCACTCACTATACAAAGGAAAAAATAATAATAATAATAAAAAGAAGAAGAAGAAGAAGAAAGAACAAATATCAGAAAGTCACTTACGAAGAACTCAAACTGTGACCTAAAAAAAAAAAAGTCAAAACAAAATTACTCAGAGACTCTAGTGCGACGAAAATGCTACAGAAAAACCGGCGACTGCCGAAAGTCATATTTTTATATCGATATATGGCTCCGTTTTTGCATCATTGTTCTGAGAAATACATTTTCGGTTTTCCTTCGATAGTAGAAATAAACAGAGAAACCCTTTCTTCCTTATGAAGTAAATACATGTTTCCTTTTTATTTATTTATTATTTTTTTTCTCGATTTATTATGTTTTCATTACAGACAAACTATGTCTTCATGATTGCAAAACCTTGTTTGATGAAGACAAAGTTTCAGCAACGATATTGACTAAGATGAAATACAATATATCATCACATGTATATTTGATCTTCAGAAGGGCATACTCAATAAAATCTATTTCAGAAGAATATTTTGAAATGTAATTTTTGTTCGGTTTGGATAGAAAAATATCATTTATTTCATGTATAGTTTCGAAATTTTTCCATAGAAAATCATAAAAGATCTTGTTGAATGTCTTACCATACGGATTACTGAAAGCTTGTTAGCAATGCTATCAAATCGCAATCTATTTTATTTGCCTTTTATATAACATATTAATGGTGAAAAACCATTAAATATGTTTTTCCTTTTTATTTTTTTTCTCGATTTATGATTTACTCGCATACCAAATAAAATCTATGTTTACTATATATCGATCTTTTTATGCTTTTATATTATGTTTTTATTTATCATTATTTTTTTTTTTGGATTTATAATGTTTTCATTACAGATAAAACTATGTCTTCATGATTGCAAAACCTTGTTTTGATGAAGACAAGTTTCAGCAAAATATTGACTAAGATGAAATACAATTATCACACATGTATATTTGATCTTCAGAAGGGCATACTCAATAAAATCTATTTCGAAGAACATTTTGAAATGCAATTTTTGTTCGGTTTAAAAATGTCATTTATAGTTCCATGTATAGTTTTGAAAATTTTTTCCATAAAAATCATAAAACGATCTTGCTGAATGTCTTACCGATACGATTACTGGTGCTTGTTAGCAATGCTATCAAATCGCAACCTATTTTATTTGCTTTTATATCATATTAAAATCAATTAAAACAAATTTTCTCGATTTACATGATTTACTTTACATTTTATGTTTTAATTTTTTATGATTTTCCTTTGAAGTATCATTATTTTTTTTTTTATTTATTATTATTTTTTTGCAAAACCTTGTTTATTTTCAGCAACAATATTGACTAAGATGAAATATAATATATCAGAAACAAAACTATATCAATTTCAAGAGATTTTTGAAAAATTTATGTTCGTTTTGGTTTGATGTCATTTATAGTATTCCATACAGTTGTGTGAGTTTCAAACGATATGATCTTGTTGAATGTCTTACTAACGATAAGGATTATTGGAAGCTTGAAATATATTTCAAATCACAATGTATATTTGCATATCATCAAATCAATAACAACAAATGAGAGTAATAAGCTTACATTTTATGTTTTAATTCTTTAAGAAGTACATACAAATAATATTTTTTCGCGTTTATTATGTCTTCATGATTCGAAACCTAGTTTTGATGAGGAACATTTTTTAAATGCAATATATCATGCATTATTGATCATCAGAAGGGCTACCAAATTCTATTTCGTTTTTGAAATTCAATTTTCGAAAAATGCCATTTATTATATGTATAGTTTTGAAATTTTTCCGTAGCAAACCATAAAAGATCTTGTTGAATTTCTTACCAACCATAAGGATTACAGAAAGCATTAGCAAGCAATGCTATCAAGTCACAATCTATTTTATTTGCATGTCACCAAATCAATAACAACAAAGGAGAAAAGTTTACAATTTTTGTTTCAATTTTTTATGTTGAAAACCATAACACAACTTCTAAATTTAATCGGATTACAATAAAAGAATAATGATAACCTGCGTTGTTATGAAATGGATAAATGTAAGAGGATTATTTATATTTTAATTCCAAGTTTCCTTTTTGAAATATTAGATAAAAGTTTCCTTTAGACAGCCTTATTTAATGCTTTAAAAGAATTTTTGAAGGTAGTTATCTTTTATTTATTAGAATTCATTAAACACTTTTAAAGGTAAAAATATCATCGTTGTTTAATGATTTATTCCTATTATTTTTGTTTATTATTTTATAAATATTAAAAATTTCGAACGTTAATTTTTCAAAATAATTTTTTCACTCGTTACAGATAAAATATATCTCTTAAAATTTATAGACTCAAAAAAACTATTAAATTAGATGTATGAGTTTGCAGAGATGTAGATATATCTATTAGATATGTTTTTAGATTTATGTAAGTTGATTTTTTTTTAAACATTGTTAGTAATAGTCCTTTTTAAGGCAGAAAATAGAAAAAAGGTGGAAAATGTATTCCGTTTGTGGGCTTTGTGTTTATTTATTTATTCTGCAAATGGTCCACTTATGGAAGATGAAGAAACTCACTACCTTCTAAGAGAACTTTTCCAATAACTGTACCAAATTTGAGATTCGTATATGGTAAAAATCGAAAGAAAATTTTTCAGAATACCAGAAACTTACCCACTTTGTTTAATTTTTCACTTTACTCAATTTCTACTGAATCATATCTTTATTCTAATCCAAAATTATAACATCGTCTGTGTCATGATAAAAATTATAACATCATTTGGCACCATATAAAATGTCAACAAAAACTATATATGACATATTACAGAAGGAAAGGAAGCAAAGAAAAGAAAACATAGATTATCCATTTAGTGGTACATTTAGGAATTGATTAATAGTAAACGAAATAAATTATTGTAGCCTTTACTCTAAAAATTCCAAATACCCCACATGGACGCTATAGAAAATATTAAGATATAGTTACTGTTTATTGCAGTTACACATGTATTAAAACTTATATACAAATATTACTAACTCTCATATCATGTTATTCCAAATATAAAGAGAAATGCAACTTTCAATAAAAAAGAAACAAATAGCGGTATATTTACGAATAGATTAATGGTAATCTGCAGTTGTTAGCATTCGACTCATAATAAACAAAAGAATAAATAAAACCTATACTTACTTTACTGGTACATTTAGGAATGGGTTAATAGTAAGCTATTATTGTTGGCGTCCGACTCGGAAATTTCCAACTATCCTAGAAATATACACACAAAAGTTTGACGATATAGTTATTATTTAGTCTCACTTTTTCTAAACCTAAAATTGTTGAATCTCTGTTTCAATGTAACTCAACACTTTCCCTATCCAATATTAGCCATAAGCATGACATGTCATTCCAAATATCATTGAAGAAATAACTCACAATAAAAAAAGTAAGAGCTGTCCTTTTCTTTAATGGCCCATTTAAGAATGGATTAATGATAGCCAATGATTGCTGGTGTGCGACTTGGAAATTATACTTAAGAAAAGTTTAGGCTATAAAGTTACTTTTATTTCATTTCCTGCTATACATAAATTGTTCCATTTCTAAATATATAATAACTCAAGATTTTTTCTATCAAATGTTAGCCATAAACATGACATGTAATTCCAAATGAAGCTGACAAAACTCGCAATGCATAAAAGATAATAAGAGGTGCCCTTCTTGTAGTAGTACATTTATGGATTAATGGTCCGCAATGATTGTTGATATCCGACTAAGAAATTTCTAAATATTCTCAAAGTAGTCTCAAAAATTTAGATGATATAGTTACTATATAATTCACTTTCTCTAAAACTTAAAATTGCTGCATTTCTGTTCATAATCTCAAGATTTTCCCTATTCAATGTTAACCATAAACAAGGATCAAGTAACAACTCACAGAAGAAACAACTCACAGAAGAAACAACTCACAATAACAAAAAAAAAAAAGTAATAATAAAAGAGCTGTCGTTGCTTTAGTTGTACATTTAGGAATGGATTAATGGTAACAGATATGGATTGTTGACATCCAGCTCGGAAATTTCAAATATCCTCAAAATATATAAACACAAAATTTAGACGATTTAGTTACTATTTAGTTTATTTCGTCTTAAACTCAAAATTGTTGCATCTCAGTTTAATAATGTCAACATTTTCGCTATCAATGTTAGCCATAAACATGACATGTCTTTGCAAATGTCACTGAAAAAAAACAACTCGCTATAAAAAAAAAGGGCTGTCCTTCCTTTAGTAATACATTTAGGAATGGATTAGTGATAGCCAATGATTGTTGGCGTGCGACTCGGAAATATACAGAAGATACGTTTAGGTGATAAGGTTACTTTTTATTTCCTTTTCTCCTATACTTAAAATTGTTGCATTTCAGGTACATAATAACTCAAGATTTTTCTATCAAATGTTAACCATAAACAATTCCAAATGCTGCTGAAGATACAACTCGCAATGAATAAAATGTAATAAGAGCTGCCCTTCTTGTAGTAGTGCATTTAGGGATTAATGGTCAGCAATGATTGTTGATGTCTGACTCAGAAATTTCCAAATATCCTCAAAATATGCACGCAAATTTAGACGATATAGTTACTATATAGTTCACCTTTTTTTCTAAACTTAAAATCGTTGTATCACTGTTACATAATAACTCAATACTTCCTCTATCAAATGTTGCCCATAAACATGACATGTCATTCCCAATGTCGCTGAAGAAACAACTCGCAATGAAAAAAAAAAATAAGAGCTGTCTTTCCTTTAGTGGTAGATTTAGTAATGGTTTAATGGTAAACATTGATTGTTGGTGTCTTACTCGGATATGTCCAACTATCCTAAAAATATTCACACAAAAGTGTAGACGATATAGTTACTGTTGAGTTTATTTCCTTCTATACTCAAAATTGTTGCATCTCAGTTTCATAATAACTGAACTTTTTTCCTTATTCAATGTTACCCATAAACAAGACATGTCATTCCCAATGTCACCGAAGAAACAACTCGCAATAAAAAAAAGCTGTCCTTCTTTTAGTAGTACATTTAGGAATGGATTATTGGTAAGCAGTAATTAGTGGTGTTTCACTCAAAATTTCAAAATATCCTCAAATTATACAAAAAAAGTTTAGACGATGTAGTTACTATTTTAAAACTAAAAAGTTGTTTCATCTCTTTGATATCATAACTTAATGTTTCGTCTGTACAATATGGACTATGAATATTACATGTCATAGCAAATTGCAGTGTAGAAGCGTCTCACAATAAAATAAAATAAGAACTGTCCTTCCTTTAGTGGCACATTTAGGAATGGATTAATGGTAAGCAATGATTGTTGGCGTCCGACTAAGAAATTTTCAATTATTCACAAAATATGCGCACATAAAAAAAATTTAGACGTTATAGTTACTATTTAGTCAATTTCTTCTTAAACTTAACGTTGTTGCATCTCTGTAACATAGTAACTCAATAATTCCTCTATGAAATGTTAACCATAAACATAACATGCCATTTTCTAATGTCAATCAAATAACAGCTGACCTTCCCTTAGTTGTACATTTAGGAATGGAATAATGGTAAGCAATGATTGCTCGGAAGTTACTCAAATATCCTCAAAATATACACACAAAAAAGTTTAGACGATATAGTTACCAGTTTATTTCCTCTTAAACTCAAAATTGTTGCATCTGTTATATATGTAACTCAGCATTTTTCCTGTCCAATGTTAACCATAAACAAGACATGTCATTCCCAATGTCACTGAAGAAGCAACTCGCAATAAAAAAAAGAGCCTGTCCTTCCTTTAGTGGCACATTTAGGAATGGCTTAATAATAACCTGCAGTTTAATGTTGGCGCCCGACTCAGATATTTCAAATATCCTCAAAATAGGGAAAATAAAAGTGAACTAAATAGTAACTATATAATCTAAACATCTCATTGTTGCATATTAGTTGTCTCCTACAAACTTTGGACAATTGTTGTTTAGTTCATTTTCTCATAGTAACTCAACATTTTCCTCCTATCAAATGTTAACCATAAACGTGACATGTCCTTTCAAATGTCACTGAAAAAACAACGTGCAATGAAAAATCATAAGAGCTAAGAGTTGTCCTTCCTTTAGTGTCACATTTAAGGATTATTCGTAAATAGTGATTACTGGCGTTCGATTTCCAAATATCCTCGCAATATACACAAAAGTTTAGATGATATAGTTACTATCTTATTTTATTTCCTCCTAAACTCAAATTGTTGCATCTCAGTTTCATAGTAACTCACCATTTTCCTATCCAATGTTAACCATAAACAAGACATGTCATTTCAATGTCACTGAAGAAACAACTCGCAATAAAAAAAAGAGCTGTGTCCTTCCTTTAGTGGCACATTTAGGAATGGATTAATAGTAACCGGTATGGATTGTTGGCGCCCGACTAGGAAATATCCAAATTACCTCAAAATATGTGTTAATATCCCAAATAAAAAGTTTAGACGATATAATTAATATATTGTTCATTTCCTCTAAAATCAAAATTGTTGCATATCTGTTTCATAACTCAACATTTTTTCTATCAAATGGTAACCATAAACATGACATATCATTCAAATGTCACTGCAGAAACTGCAAAAAGAGCTGTCCTTCCTTTAGTGGCACATTTAGAAATTAAGTTGCATCTCTGTGACACAACTCAACATTTTCCCTATCAAATGTTAACCAAAAAACAAGACATATTATTCCCAAACATCACTGAAGAAACAACTCGCAATGAAATAAAAAAGAAATAAGAGCTGTTCTTCCTTTAGAGGCCCATTTAAAGATTGCTGGTAAGTAGTGATTGTTGGCGTTCGACTAGAAAATTACAAATATCCTCAAAATATGTACAAAAGTTAAGACGATATAGTTACTGTCATATTTATTTCCTCCTAAACTCAAAATTGTTGCATCTCAGTTTTAGAGTAACTCACCATTTTCCCTATCCAATGTTAACCATAAACAAGACATGTCATTCCCAATGTCACTGAAGAAACAACTCGCAATAAAAAAGAGCCTGTCCTTCCTTTAGTGCCACATTTAGGAATGGATTAATGGTAACCGATATGGATTGTTGGCGCCCGGCTCAGAATTATGATCTTCCTTCCAGCTACTTTTATATTCCTTTATCATATTTATTCCCCCTCAACATTACGAGGAGCTCTCTCCTTTTTTTCCCAATTGTCTCCCCATCTCTTATTTCTCCTTTCTTCTGCAGCAATTTCCTTCACCAATCTAATGGGATTCGTAGCAATGAGCATCATACTCGGGATAGTTGATGTTTAAAGTTGTGTGAGTATAATGCGCCATTAGTTTAGGCAAAGGGGGATTCGTCACAAATTGCAAAAAATTAAGTCCCAGGACGATCTGTTCTCTTGTGTGAGATTTCTCTGATAAAGGATCGTCCCTGAGTTATGTGAACTAATGGCACCCACTTGGATTTTTATTTAAGAAATCTTAATACTAATCAGCATAGATCAAAGAAGTTTAACTGAAATATTTATATACTGCCTAGTTCGGAATGTATAATGAATTTAAGATATTGATTTCGTAATTTATAAAGGAATATATTAAGTAAATTTGTCTTCAATTGATCGAGTTACTATGATGTTGTAGGTAATTAAGTATAAATATTTTTTAGATTAATTTTAAGTGAATTGAATAAAAACAAATTGAGTAAGTAATTGCACTTCAATATAATAATAACTTTTGAAGTCATTACATTTTTGACCTTTTATAATACGCGAAAAATAATATTTTAAAAATGTAAAAGGTAAATTATAAGAAATTTGGTCAATTCTTTAAAAAGCAATATAATTAATATATTTTTAAATATATGGTATCTGTGTTATCTGTTATTTATCTCAAAATATAAGTTATCTAGGGTATCTATCAGGAAATTATAGATAACTTAGTATAAAATGTAATTTTCAAATAATTTAAATTGAATTCAATAAAAACAAAATTGATTACGTAATTATATTTCGAAATAAAATTAACTTTGAATTTTTTTTTTTTTTTTCATTTTTGTTGTTTTATTTTGGAAAACAATATTTTAAGAATGTTAAAAAGTATAGATTAAGAAATTTGGTTAATTCGTTAAAAAGCAGTATAATGTATATATTTTTAAATATATGATATTTATAAGGTAACTGAGTACAAATAATTTTAAATGAATTGAATAAAAACAAAATTGAGTAAGTAATTACACTTTAAAATAATATTAATTTTTGAAGTCATTACATTTTTGCACCTTTATAATATTTGGAATATAATATTTCAAGTACATAAAAGTTAAACTGAAAGAAATTTGTTTAATTCCTTAAAAAACGATATTATTTATGTATTTTTAAAAACATGGTATCTATCAGAAAATATGTAATATTAAGCAAATTATAATTATTTAAACAATTATTTCATTAATTATAAATACTCAATAAAAACTGAGGTAAAATCTACTTCCTTTTAGTCTTTCATACTTCAAATATAGCTATAAATAAAATATATTTTATTCATTATAATACTGGAATTTGTAGTTAATTAAAAAAATAACACGATTTTTATTATTTAAAAACATATAATAATAAAGTCAATTAAATAAAAAAAATATTATAAACTTTATTTTGGTATACTTGTGTAATTTTACAAAAATTTAATAATCATATTTATAAATTGTAAACATAGCAATTTAATAGAGAAAAACATTTTTAAATAATATACGCGTTATAAATAAAAATACTGTGCAGTAACATAATATTATACATAAAAATATATGTTATATAAACTATATTAACATATATGCCGCGATGATGCCCTTCTCAAATTAGTCTATTTACATATTTTAAATTTTAAAAAATTCGCAAAGAAATTTAGTGAAAAGTTTTGCAAAAAATAATTTTTATTAGAAAATAACTTAAAGCAAACAAAAACCAATTAAAAGCTGAAAGCAAGCATTCAATTTTTTACTTTTAACTACAGGAGTTTTACATAAATAAAAAATTATTTTTAATTTTATTCAGCAAATGTTTACATAAAATTATTGAATCAGTATAAATGAAAGCAGACGAAATATTTTTTTTTTTTTAGTTTAGCTTCACAATGTTTAAATTCTTTTTACGGCTTATTTAATTTTAAAAATTATAATTTATATAAAAAAGTAATTAAAGTTTTATCGTGATTTTTCGGAAATGTACCAAATTAAAAAAAAAAAAATGTGAGAATGCAATTGGATCTATCAATTTTTATATTTTTTATATCATTTAAAAATGATTTCTATTTTTTATAATTTACATAATTTTTTGTTTCTTACTTTTTATGAGAACATAAAACATGCTGATAAAAACAAACGATTCTTGTAATGACTTTTTTTATACGTGAAAAACGTTATCAAAGATGCGAAAAAAAAAAATACATTTTTTTAATTTATTAAAAATAATTAATAAGACTTTTTTTTTTTTTTTTTAATTTTGAATTCCTATCAGATAAAAGAAATAAATTTAGAGAAAAAAATTGAAATTATAATAAATAATGAATTATAGCTTATATAATTAAAATTAAAACGTTATTAGTTTTTATTAATTAAAATTAATATACTTTAAATTAATTTAAATTAATTTAATTCGTTTTCTTACTTTTTATGTGAATATAACAACATGCTGATAGAAGCAAAGGATTCTTGTAATGGTTATTTTTTAAATACGTGAAAACGAATGTTAAAAGTGTAATGAAAAAAATGCGCAATACTACTTTTTATTTAATTAAAAATATTTAATAAAATGCCTTCATAATTTTTTACCTGCCAGATGAAAAAAATAATAAATTTAGAAAAAAATATTGAAATTATAGTAAATAATGGATTATAATTTAAATAATTTTAGTTTTCTTACTTTTATGTGAATATAGCAACATGCTGATAAAAGCAAACGATTTTTGTAATTATTTTTAAAAATGCGAATAAAAAAAGTTTAAAAATGCGTAACGAAAAAATACTGTTTTTATTTAATTAAAAATAATTATTAATATTTTTCCGTAATTTTTGAATACCTACAGACAAAAAAAAAAAAAAAAAAAAAAATATTAAATTTAGAGACAAAAATTTAAATTATAATAAATAATGAATTATAATTTAAATAATTTTCGTTTTCTTACTTTTCATGTGACTGACTATAGCAACATGCTGATAAAAGCAAACGATTCTTCTTAAAATCGCGAAAAAATTGTCGCGAAATACTTATTTTATTTAAATTTATTAATTTAATTTTCTTATTTAAATTTTTAAATACATAAAAAAAAATTTTTTAAATGCTAACGAAAAAATACTGTTTTTATTTAATTAAAAATAATTAATAAAATGGTTTCATAGTTTTTTAATACCTACCAGATAAAAATATAATAAATTTAGAGAAAAAATATTGATCCTCAATAGTATTTTAGTAGTAATATATATATAGTAATTTCTACTACGTAAACATTTTGAATAACGATGTACTGACTACAAATTCTTTCACACAGCTTATTATGCATATGTCCATTCATAACTTCAGATTTTAAATTTAAATGTATACAATACATATATGTTAAGATGTTTATGATAAATCTATGACCTTCAAATTATCCAGAGGAGAGGTAAGGAGAATTGGAACCCTCAGATACCACTCTTCGAAATGTTCATCGGAACAATACGTGCTCACTGTATAGGTTTTTAAAAAAAAAATTAAATATATGGTTTTTACTTATTGTTTGTTGTGTAATATTAATTTTCCCCTTTAATTTTTAAAAATCAGTGTATATCTCTGTCTTGGTAAATCAAACGATATTTATTAAAAGAAGAAAAAAAAAAGAAATTATTAAAAAAGATTAAAAAAAAAAAAAAACCTCATTATTTTTTTCAATTAATATATATATAATACATATATATATATATAATGTTTTTTTATAATGTTTAATAATTCTATATGTTTTATTTATGTTTTTATTTTTGTAAAAAAAAAAAAATGAGTTTTTTTTAATTAAGTTTTAGCATCTTTTATATATATTATGAATGGACATATGTATAATAAGCTATGGGTGATAATTTGTATTAGTATTTCGCGATACAAAATTTTTATTTAGAAAACTCCGCTTGTAGTGAAATTGTTATGTATACGAAAGGTTTACTTACGGACAATAATTTCCAACTTGTAAAGTTAAGTTAAGTACAACTAGAAATATAGTTTTTATACTATAGAACTAAAGTAGTTTCTGTGTAAATAAATTCAACGTATCCTATATTTGCATCCAATATAATAAATATATTTATGAACATATATAAATAATAATGTAATATATGAATAACATAATATTTAGAATGTATTCTATTGCTGGTTTGCATAGATTAATTTTAAATGAATCGAATTATTTTTGTCATTATATTGCGTATGCATTTATGTATTTTATTTTGAGAGAGTAGAATCATCTTTTCTGGCGCTCAGTATCTCGGGTTCTGGTTCGAATCACGGAGGTACCATGGGAATTTGTAGTTGTTCGGAATCCACATTAAACCATAAATACTGCTCAAACAGGACTGTAGAGAGTTGGGTATAGGGCGGACAACCCTTTCTCGTTAAAAGAGAACCCTTACTATCTTGAAATCTGCCAGTAGGCAGAAAGCATTGACACCTCATTGGTCTGTTGCACCATTGAAGAAGGATATATATATCTAATATTAGCGTTATGTATTCAAAATTGTTAGTGTTATAATATCTAATGTTACAATGCCAAAAATTTTTTTAAGGGAATTAAGATTTTAATATTTTTTTTAATTGCCTTAACTATTAGAAAAAGTTCTTCTCAAATTACCAACCTCTCGACAATTCCATACTTCTAATTTCAATAACGCATAATGAACCATTACATCCAGCAAAATTCCAATGTCTTTAACCACAACACTCAAACTCGCCAGATTAATTCCTTTAAAAGGGTTAAATTAAGTCTTACGACAAATCTAAAAAATGCTGACATGTCTTGAGAGCTCCAACTTCGAATTAATGCATGGCCATCCAGGCAAATATCTCTCTCAGAAGATAAAAGTAAAAAGAATAAAAAAATAATGCCATAAGCCACTGTCACATGGACTTGGCAAAAATTTGTCTCCCTGATAAATTGATGTGGACGTCATTCATTCCAGGACGTCTGCTCTCTGTGACACCAAATCCAATAAATTAGGTTCATCTTTTATTACTGCTCCTACCTACCCATTAACTGTGACAGCCATAGGTAATTTTGGAGAGTAAGAAAATCATATTCATTGATGTCTGTCCGGGAAAAATGGCTTTCCTAATTACTTTGGCAGTGAGTCGGGTTGTCACGGGGATATCGGTTGTGGCTGTCCTTTTAACGTCTTGTGTCGTTTTTGTGGAAAATTGGCAATATCTTTTTAAAGTCGTGATGTATAATTTTATTATAATTATAAAGTTTTAATTTAAATTTTTGTTTAACATTGACGAAGTGGTTTGGTAGATACTGCATGGGTCCTGATGATCGAGGGGATGGTCGAGTGCTCTGACGCTTGGTGCCACAGGTTTCGGGTTCGAATCTCGGTGGGGTCATCGATGTTTGTAGATCTTCGAAATCCATTTTTAATCCTAGATCCCGGTCTTGTACTATTATAGAGCGTCACAGAACCCAGTCAGACTTTCTCACTCACATCATTGCGAAACTGTAAAGGGGCAACTCAGCTCTAGGCACAGTGATGTAGTGTAGTGTGGTGTGGTGTGGTGTGGTGTAGTGATAGTACTAGTGGTAGATAGAGCTTTAAGTTTTAAAACTTTTTCTTTCTTTTCTCCAACCTCCCCCCTGAACCTACTACTATTTAGACCCTACTAGTACGAAAGAGGAAATGGAATATCGGGGGAATGAATATCTTGAACAGTTCACCGACGACTAATGTTGGAGGCTTGTACTTTCTAGGACATTTTAGGTAACTGACACTTCTTTGGATGTTTTATGGAGAAAACCCGGAAAACTCCCAGTCGGCAGTATACAACTACTACTACACCACATCACTGTACCTTCATCGGTCAGAGCTGAGTTGCCCCTATGCAGTTTGGGGGTGATGTGGGTAAGAAGTCTGATTGAGACTTGTGACGCTCACAGTCATATGAGACCGGGATCTGCTGCTTAAAATGGATTCCGAACAACTGCAAATATCAATGGTACCACCTGGATTCGAACCCAAAACGTGTCGCACCAAGCTCCAAAGCGCTAGACACGAGGTCATTTAGGCCCCAACCTGTAGGCTGTCAGATTATCGATGCGAATTGCTTTCGCACATTGTTAAATTCAGCATGGAGTCTCTTTGATTCTGAAAGTAGTGACAAAAATTCCTCCAGATTCGAACCTCAGCCCTCCCACACATCAAGCTGCTCACATTGCCACTGAACCACGAATCGGGTGAGATTCCAAACTAAGGGAGCCGAGTTCAAAAACCCGACAAGCGAATCTAATCCACCTATAATTATACTGTGCGTTAGAACAATAAATTGGCATGTCAGAATGTTCATTTCGTTTGGAGAAAGGAGAAAGGTGTAAACCCAATATGACATCCCTGGATGTGCTTGTCTATAATCGTTATGAAATGATATCACAGAGTTGCAAGTCAGTCTGACCCTGAATTAACTTATTTTAATCCATATGTTTTCTTTCTGTGGGGTCATTTGGAAGACACTGTTTACTGTAAGAATTCTCATACTTTCAGACAGTCCACGGGCATCCATTTCAGTAGAGATATTACAACTAGGATGGAGCTTCGTCCTTCACTTGCGTCAGTTACTACTACAAACTGTGGTCAAATCAAATCAATTATAATCTAATGTAAGTGTTTACGAAAGACTATTTTAAAACTACTTGAAAGAAAATTGCACTTCTGCAATCCAATATTGAAACTAATTTTGCAAACGGGATTATATAAAATTACAGACTGTCTCTCCAACATAACACTTGTTTCACCTTTCTGTTTATAACCGTTTCGCAGTTATTGTATTTCAAATTTAGGGAGTCCTTTCTGAAATAATAGTGTAAGTTATATTATTAGTAGGTATATTATTAGGGACATATAACTTATATATCATTCGGCTTCTTTATAATATCACTTTATATGTAACTCAAAAATTGTGTTTTTGCATATGAAGGCTGAAACCTCACCGAGTCGATTCTACAAGTAACTAAAATTGCACAAATCTTACGTCTTTACTGCCTTGCATTGGGAAAATATACAACGTTAAAATTTAAACCTCTAAGCGCCACAATGTTTTTGAATAACGTACAATTAATAGATAAAAAAAATTAGAAGTTCCGAAAATGCTGAGTTTTTTTTTTTTTTTTTTTAAATGTCTTTTTTAAATCTACAAATACTAGGTAGGTTTTCTTATCTATCCTGTCCCGCATAGGGATTTATCAAAAGTTAAACTAATCAAATTATCATAACAAACTCGAGTTTACAAATGTCGCTACAAATTTAATCTCCAAAGAAATCATGTCCCATATTAAAATGGGTCAAAACCGATGTCAAAAGCAATGATGTCATTGGATGATGATAGAGACTAATAACGCATTGGTTGCCTTATCCCATATCACCATGTGGGATTAATCCTGCCCATAACGGCAAAAGACACTGATAATGAGATCTTCATGGAATTCCGCCAGAATCTAATGGAATACTGTCTTCTGAAGTTCATAGAAACTACAGTTTATATCTCCTAATCTATCAACCTAGGTAATAAATAGGAAAACTGGGAACGACAATATACGGCTTTCAACGGTTTTCAACGGCTTTTTATATTATAATGTACTTCAATATGAATTCAAAACTTTATATATTGATATATAACTAACATTTAGAAAATGTGAAATATTATAGTTACATCCAATATATTTTTTGTGCTATTAAATTATATAAAAAGTAAATAGTTACGACTTTCCGTATAAAATTTTCTAGTTTGCCTACATATTGCATTATTATATTGATGGGGAACGTAAAGATATTGATAAAGATGAATAATGAGTATTTTATAGAGACAATTTTTTTTATTAAATAAAGTTTATTTTAAGCCCACTTTTTTCGTTTAAGATATACTGTTGCTCATCTGTATCCACTTGATCGACAGCAACGTCTAGACCAAGTCCAACAGCCTACGTGTTCTCATGGATGAAAGGAAAGGGAGGGTAGTTTCTATTGTGACAGAGTACTCGTAAGTAGAAGTCTGACTTGGCTTCGAGTCGTCGAAGAAAGAGGGCACTGCTTTCCGGGAGGACTTTTAGGGGTACCGCCCTGTATTTGCGTATCGTATGGGAGAAAACCCAGAAAGCTCTCACCTGGTAGTCCGATTAACGAGGCAAAATGCTAAACAGCATAAACACCATTAAGTACCTCCTTGCTTTTGAAACAGTTTCTACAGTATTGCCGTAAAAGTATTGAATCTCAGCCCCTATGCTCACCAGCGGCGCATGTTGCCACTGAGCTACGAGTAGGGCATTTATGTAATTTAAATAAATTATAGGACACGTATCCCATTCATCTACGTAAAAATAGTTTACTCTTTTTGAATGAGCGTCCTGTTCCTTCTCAATTTGTGGGAAATATAAAAATAACTTGCTATATTTATTACGCGAGCCTTTAGTATATACCTGATAAATTTTATTCTCTGAAACGAAAAGCAATGTATTAATCAATATTCAATTTTATTTAATGATATTTTTAGTACTTGCATTTACATAGATTGAAAAACATTGAAGTATTAGTAAATAATTTAAAAATTTATGATTTAATGTATTCATTTTTGTAGTACTTAAATCTATTATTTAAAAAAATATATGTTTATGTCTTCTTGAGGAAAAAATAACCCACAGAAAAAAATATATATACCTCTTCAATATTCATCCCTTTTACTACATCCTTATTCAATGGCGCAAGGTTCACTGTATTCTCCAAACATAGTCTTACACAAACCCCGGTTTTATACTTTATCCTGACACAGAACTCCCATCTGATTATTGTACTAGAAAAACGATGCTGTGTAGGTTTTCCCCCTTAAAATTTATCAAACTAAAAAGAAAAGAATGCATAAATGCATGTATCCCAGACAGGAGTGTACGCAGATAATAAATCAATAGTGCCTCCACCATTTTGGAGTTGCTCAGTGGCTATAAATAGATCTTCCCCATGTCCTGTATCATGTGGATACGATCCAACGATGTTTCAGCATCGGAGACCTTATCTTTTAGAGCGAGGACTTTAATTCCCCGCCTCCATGTATATGAATGAGCCAAATGATGAATGCGAAGCAGCGATTCGTTTCCCCATGCATGGATCCGTGGATGTTTTATACACTCGATGATCGGACGTTGATACTAAGCAGATTGCTGCTACTTAAAACAAATGCATGGTGGCGCCTAAAGGATTGGTTTTTATGGAATGGAATATTAAGAATTGGGTTTCGTTTGTTGATTTCGAATATCATATGCATAAAGTTGATGGCTTTTGTAAAAGAGGATGGGCATGAGATAAGATGAGTTGTGCAATTTGTTTTGTTGATGAATGATGATTTTCATTAGTCAACAGGCTTTAATTAGATTAGGCTTAACATTAGTCATCAGATTTTATTTAGATTAGACTTCACATTAGTCATTAATTTTTTTCATTATAATAATTTAAATAATGTACGTAATTTTAAATTTATAAGAACTTATTTTAAATTAAATATGGCACTTTAATAAAACATTTATAAGAAAAAAAATCAGTAACAGATAAAATCAATTTTTTTAACATGTATTTAAATCACGAGATAAATTGTTACAATAGTCATCGAAGCTCATCATTTCTGTAAAGCAACTCTAATCGAGATTTAAATAAAATCTTGGCTGGAAATTAAACCTAAAGATTCATGCCTGCTAACAGTACACGTTACCATTTGCCCAAAACTACAATATATATATATTTAAAGTATCATAATGTTTATATGTAAAGTATTAGAATGATTATATTTAAAGTATTAGAATGTTTATATTTAAAGAATGTTTATATTAGAATATTTATATGTAATGAAAGTTTTTATTTAAAATATTAGATCGTTTACATTTAATGAATGTTTATATTACAATGCTTATATTTAAAGTATTCGTTACTTTTATTTCACTTCCTTTAATCCAATCCAGTTGATATTCCCTAATAAACAAAATTAATCCTGCTTAACCGCAGGAACAATGCCCCATTATATCATATGCTATTATACACGCATGTCCATAAATTAAGGATAATTCAGAATCACACAGAAATTTAACTCTAAAATAAAAATTTCACCCGTAGAATTATCACACACATCTTGAAGAAGAATATGCAAATTACAGGAAACCACCAGATGGCGCGAATAGTATGTCTCAATGACGAGTGTAAGAGAGCGGTATATAAGGAACGGTGGCAAAGAAGTAAAATTGTTCACAAGCTACTCACCGCAACTCAATGTCGCCTGCGATTAACCTGGAGTAGAGCATGCATTGTGGACACCGCAACACTGGTCTTGTGTGAGTTTTCCGACGAGTCCAGGTTTGTTTGCAGTCTGATTCTCACAGGACTTTCATATGGAGAGCGCCAGGTACAATTTACCACCAAGAGAACACCATTAAACGACACCGTTACGGTGGTGCAGGATGGCTCGTTTGGGGAGGAATTATTCTTGAGGAATTTCAGAACTGACCTGCATGTTCAGAGTGTAACGATGACAGGCCACATCTATCGGGATGTCATTCTCGAACAACATGTACTTTTGTTTCAAGGCGCCATGGGTGCTGAATTTCTGTTTGTGGATGACAACGCCCGTCCTCCCGTGCAAACATTGTAGACGAATACCTTCAATTGGGTGGATATCACCCGTATGGATTGCCAGCATACTCATCGGACTTGAATCCAATAGAGCATGTGTGGGATATGCTTGGCCGACGAATTGCAGCCCGTCAACCCCCTCCCACCTGTCAACCCGGAACTTCGGAGGGCATTGCTTGATGAGTGGTGTAATATTCCCCAAGATCAGATTGATAATTTGATACTCAGCATGCCTAGGCGTTGTAAGGCCTGTATTGCATCGTCCGGGAGACATACTCCATATTAGCCATCATACTAACCATATTAAACTGTTTTTGTAAATAGGTTCTTTTTGAAATTTGCTCCAGGAGTAAAAATCGCAATTTTTATTATTTTTGTCAAACATATAGCATCTTTTTTTGCTCTTTTACCTTTTGTTTAATAAATAGACTTTTACAAATAAGTCAAATTTGTTTTGCTTCTGTCACTTTCTTTGCCTGAACCTCATTATCCTTAATTTATGGACATGAATGTAAATGAGATCGCACTTAACATGATTACAGTTTGTGAAACGCTATGCAGTAATTTGAAATAATGCAAATATAATTACTTATAAAAATAGTGATATTTTTATTTTATTTCGAAGCCGTTCTACATTTTTCGTTTTTTTGTTTTCTATTAAATTTCATTTCATTGGATACAAAAGCTTAATCACTTACTCAATGATGGAAAATACCCTGCTTAAAAAACAAATTTCGATCATTATACTATATCATTTTCATTTATTTTTCGAGGTGGGTATTTCCTAATTATACATTCTTTACTAATATATTTGTTAATAGTTATCTCCGAATTCCTGTATTTTATTGACACAAAAAATTATTAATGAAATAAAACACACTACTTTAAAAAAAAAAGAAATTCGTTAAAGACATGTTTTTATATAAATTGACCCACATATATATTTTTTCTTTTTCATCTAGCAAAATTTAATAATGCAGTCACTTTTAATAAAAATGTTATTTAAACTGCAATACGAAAACAATGCAAACAGCAATCATTTAATTACAACAAGTATGATAATAAACAGCAAGTATTTAAAATTATAGTTATTCATAACTTAACAAATTATGAAAAGCGTGCGGTGAAAAGTGTAGTTGGGCTAAATTAATATTCTACAGAAAACTCGCATCCAAGAATAAATTGCCACTATTTTACCACATTTATTTATAATTAACTAATTCATTATCATTCAACTTACTAGTCTCCTATTCAACCTGTGCAACGGGCTGTATTCAGAAACATATTTATAAATTGCTGACACAATTTTCTTCGCAGAAATAATCAATAATCAAAATAAATTTTATTTTATTAAGAAATATTTTCTTATGTTTATTTAACATTATAACAGTTATTTTCAGGTTTGGCTTTTAATAATTCTAAACAGTTAATTTCCATATCAAAATCAGTTTATTTTGGCCAAATATAGATTTTTTATTGGTTTTTCATAAATAAATTGATTTTAAAAATTTGATTTTAATTGATTTTCAGAAATAAATTGATTTTACTTGCTTTTAATAATTAAATTGATTTTACTTGCTTTTTAATAAATAAGTTGATTTTATTTGATATTGATAAATAAATTAGTTTGAATTGTTTTTGATAAACAAATTAATTTTAATTTAAGTAACTTTTTACAATATTTGAAATGGGAAATTTCGTACTTCCTTAACAAGTAAATAAAAATTATTTAAAATGTGTATTTTAAATAATCATAAAATTGTTAATAAATTATTTAAGTTCTGAAACACTGATAAATGTTGAACATTAAACGTCTGATTGAATAATAAATTTCACCTCAATAATCTATATGAATGAATATGAACCTCAATAAGCTAATATGAACCTTCAATAAGCTAAGATCTGTTACCCCAGCAATGCTGCAAAAAATAAGGCATTTGGTAAATAAAAGTCTTTGGCTCCCTTTAATTTGTTATATTTGAAATTAATGTGAAACCTTCAATGTATAATAATTTATAATGTTTGTCTGTAATATAATTTATAATGTTTCATAAGGAAAAAGTTTAAACTGCATAGAAACTCACAACATGTATTTTTAACTAATCCAGCAATTTACACAAATTTTTTATTGCATTTAATTATTTAATAAATTTATTTACATTCTCACTCACCCTCTCTATCTACTCTCACATTCTGTCTCCAACCGTTTATCCACATTAAATGTCATCAAAATTTGACTAGTTGGCTACTTAGGCAGTTTGGGTGGTTTTAACACAATGAAAATTGATTTAAGTTGAAAATAAATTTGGGTGTAAGGGCTGACAAACTTACTTCTTAAAGAGAAAATAATGTTCTTGTTTCGAAATCTGTAGCAGTCAGAAGTCCTTATCCACCATAGGCTGTTGAGCCAAATATGACGATGAAGATGATAAAAATGAATAAATACTAGCCACACGTTGATTTAACTACAATCATTTTTATCGAATGTGTTTGAAAGTAGTTTGATTTTTTTAAGTTTAATTTGCAACTTGACATTTTTTTGCTTGAGTAACTGACATGTCATTAGCATACAATTTAATTAGCTGCTGTCTTGTGAACAAGCATTGAGGATAGTCATAGCAATATTAAGCACATAATATTTTCTCCAAAAAATTATAATGTTGTTTGTCAAAATATGATTTTTAACATCCGTTGTAATCTATAATAAGGTAATGTATAACGTAACATAATAAAAATTATTTTTTATTACTTTTGATGTTTACTAACAACGTATCTGAAATATTTCTTTCTCTTTTTGCTCATTTAATACAGGAAGTTATAGTAAAAATACAGGTACATCCATATTAGTAGGGTGTCAGTTATTTAAACATCTCTTTATGGAATCGAGATTATTATTAATCGGCGATATACGTTAACGATTAATCGTAATAACAAGTAATTATCGAAGTTTTTTTATTTGTAAACGTATATTATTATGTATTATACTTGTATTAAGTAAAATATTTTGTACGTACCTCCTTAATTATTTGATAGTAGATTTAAATGCTTCACAATGCATTATTCTGCCTAAAGTAGTTACTGAGACATGCAAACACATTTATGAATAGAATTTACTCAAATTGGATATGAATAGTTAAATACAGGTCTCAATAAGAGGACATATATCTTATACATATGAAACTAGCATTGTACAATTGTCTAATATTTGCACTAGAGAGTTTTAATGATATAGAGCAAATTAGCGCACAATGACTATTGTATATAATAATATAGTCAATAATATTTAACAAGTTATAGTAAGCCAAAATATAATGAAACACTTAATGAAATATCAATTATGTATATAATATTTTTATGTCGTTATTTTTAAATACTGTACTCAAAACTTTAAGAGAATATTTATTTATTTCCTGTCAATTAAAATAACGTGTTTGTATGTATCATTTAAAAAAAAAATGTCATCATTAAAACGTATTAATTTCAAATAAATGTTAAATATTCAAATTATTCAAAGTTTTGATATTATTTCCTCTTCTTTAAATTTTAATACTTTGATTTTTTTATTATTTTTCGAAATTTTCACACATTTTTGTGCATTGAATTTGAATCATTATAATTACTCATTTAAAAAAAAATATATTTTTGTCTTATAAACGCCATGCCTCAAAAGGTTTCGATTAATTTTTAATTTAAAAAGTAAATAGCAGTATATATACATTTTTTTATTCTATGTACAGAATTATCATATTCATTCTCAGAAATAAACCACAAAAGAATTAAGATGGAGATTTAGCATTTTAAGTATGTTGTTGATGTCGTATGCTCTGAAGAGTGCAGAGGAATCAAATATCATGGTGCTCCCGAATAATATTGGCTATGTTGATTGCCTGTTCGAGTATAAATTCTCTTCCGAGGCATGGTCCAGACAATGCTGGGCGTCTGCAACAGCTGGGAAATCAAAAAGACATTACGAGGAGTAAGCTCAACATCAGGGCAGTTGCCAATTTCTTTTTGGTATTTTTTAACTCCATTGGCAGAAATATTCATATTTTTGGTGATTCATCCTTCATCTTGGGAGATTAGTAGCTGTTTTTTGTGTCTCAACATTTAGTTCAATGGTTTGGTATTCAGTTTTAACCTTAGAAGGGTTTATTTGTTTGAATTTTGGCAAGGCATTTGTATATGCTATGGAAGTAGGAATGGCAGTCTGATTCAGACTTCTGGTATTTTTCGCCAAAGAATCTGAAATTTAATTAAATTCCAATCCATATGAGCAGGGATCCATTGCAGGATACACATTCTATGCAAGAAGTGAATTTGTTCTAAAAGAAATATAATGTTCAAGATCATACTTGGAAAAGGTTTATTAAAAACCTGTAAGGCAGATTTTGAGTTAGTGAAGATAGTAATTTCTTTCATTTGTTGTGATTAATGTAGACTCAGATAGACCTTCTTTTGAATGGCCTCCAGTTCTCGTGTGAAGTTCTATGCAATTTCTCCAGCACCGAAAGCAATTTCAATTCTTTTCCCATCGGAGAGTAGCAAAACAGCTCCGTTACAAAACGTTGAGTCGGATAATCCACCAGTGAGTGAAAATGCTATTTATTGTTTTGATCCCCAATTCCATTGGTTTCTCCTTTGGATCTCACTTCGAGACTGCAATAGAAAAAAGGGAAAAAATATGTTAAAATATATTTATATAAAATAATAAAAAATAAATATAGATTTTATAATTATATTTCATTATTAATTAAATTATAGCATATTATTTGAAAACAGTGTAATTTTTGAACATTTATTTGCAAGGTATCAAACACATTGGAAAGTTTTTGGAATATTTAATTCATCACAATTTGTGTAGAAATAAAGAAATACATACTGATAATCAGAATCGGCATCTTATATATTCCTTACATCTAATACACTTTTTTAAAACATTTTCCATTTATTTCGGCACCTTTAATTTTTCCGTCTATTCACTGAAATATCCACGCAAATTCTCGCCAAACACGTTAAAAGGCGTGACGACTTTACAAATTTCAAACGGGCCACGTACAAAATTTTACGTACAAACGTGCCACATACAAAACACCACGTGAGAATATTTAAAATTTTACAGAAACTTTTACAACTTTTACAGAAATAACAAAAAATATATAAAAAAAAATAAAGTAAATTTCTTTATAAATAAAGTTAAAATTTTCCTCTTACATCTGGCGCCATCTATTGGTAGATACATGCATCTTAAATTTAAAAAAACTATAATTAATCAAATTTAATTTAATTAATGAATTAATAGTTGAAAAAAACTGTATTAACACCAAGTGTCATCCACTACAAGTTGTATGTATGCATTTGAACTTGAGTGGATGAATAAAAAGTATTTTATGAACGATTGAAAATTTGAACGAGATATATATAGGGAGAGTGTGAATTAATAGTAGGAATTGAAAAAAAAAACACATACTGAAAACCAGAATAATAATCTTATATATTTATTACATCTAATACAATTTTTAAACATTTTTCCATTTATATCGGCACGTTTAATTTTTCCGTCTATTCACTGAAAAATCCACGCAGATTCTTGCCAAACACGTTGAAAAGCGTGACGAGTGTACAAGTTTCAAACTGCCACGTACAAAAGTAAATTTGAGGCGAATAAGCATCCCTCAGAAAGTTTTACATTCATGCCACGGTTACGGACACTCTTTGGAGCATAAAATTAACTGGAATGGGGGTGCTTGTAAACAATTATGGGTGTGTGAATAATTAAAACAGAAAGTGAAAGACTGGCTCTGAAGATTGTTCCAAAGAGTGTCTCGCCATGTTAATTGCGTCAGAAAATTTTGAATTGGATAAATGCTACCTTTATGCGGAAATTTCCCGCCCGTTTTAGTACTTATTTTGGGAAGTTCACATTTTTGGAGCACGCTTGGATATCGCTCGCTGTTTGTCGTATAGTATATGGATGGATATATATTCTGTGCTGTGTTTTATTTAGTTTATTTGTATGTAGTATTAAACTAACAGTTCATTTTGGGAATTAATTCTTCTGCTCAGCTAACATGCATTTTATTGTGATGAATTTTAATTTGTACAAAAAATACATGCATGCATTATAATCATGTAAAAGGATGTGATAGATATTTAAGATGCTCAGACAGGATATTTAGGTTACTTACATAATTGTAAAATTTGTGTGAAGAGTAAGAGCTACAGTACGAGCATGCATTTCGTTGTGATAGATTTTTAAGTTATACATTAGATAGGGGTTTGGATTGTATAGCTATTATCCTTGTTCAATGGAAAAATTTATGGTATAAATATTGACTTCGGTAAGGTTGGTGTTTAAGTTGCACCTAAATGATTTGCTTATTGGGCGATTATTTAGGGTTATTAGATTCCACAATTTTAGTTACTTTAGGATAGTATTAGTACTACGCTAACACTTTAATTTGTGAATTAATTCTTTTGCTCGATTAACATGTATTTTATTGTGATTAGTTTTAATTTGTGCAAAATACATACATACATTATAAGCAGATATAAAGATGTAATAAATATTTAGGTTGCTTCCATATTTGTAAAATTTGTATGGAGAGAGAGAGATACAGTAAGAGTATGCATTTAATTATGATAGATATTTAAGTTATACATCAGATGCATTCATTTAAACGTATTTATAGTAAGTTATACATCACATGCATGCATTTCATTATGATAGATATCTAAGTTATACATCAGATAAGGGTTTGGATTGTATTATTTTAAACCTTACCTTGTGGAAAGATTTATGGTATGAATATGCATTTCTGTAAGTTTGATGTTTAAATTGCACCTAAAGGATTTGATTATTGTGGGGTTTTTTTTGGACGGAGGGGGGATTCGATTCCACAATTGCAAGAATTTCAGGATAGTATTAGTATTAGGCTAAAATTTTAATTTGTGAATTAAGTTCAGATAACATGTATTTTATTGTGATGAATTTTAATTTTATACAAAATACATACATACATTAAAAAGCATCTATAATGATGCGATAGATATTTAACTTGCTTAGACAGGATATTTAGCTTACTTCCCTATTTGTAAAAATTTGTGTGAAAAGAAAGAGATACAGTAAGATAATACATTTCATTGTGATAGATATTTAAATTATGCATCAGATAATGGTTTGGATTCCATAATTGCAACCCCCTCTATCTATGGAAAGATTTATAGTACGAATCTACATCTCGGTAAGGTTGATGTTAAAGTTGCACCTAAAGGATTTGCTTATTGTGCGTTTTCCTTTAGGTGGGATTAGGTTCCACAATTGTTAAGGGGGCTTAAATTTCATAATCGTTATTTTTTAATATTGGCTCTTTGGGATATGTATTTAAATTTTACATCAAATAATGGCTTGTACAATTACTTAATAATGACTCGTACAAGTACTGCTTGCACTTGTACTGTACACTATAATTGCAATGCTGTTATGTTGAAAGAGCGGTGCGCATTTCAGTAAAAGATATTTGAGTTATACCTACAAAATTGGCTTATTGTGAGATATTCTTAAGGGAATGAGTTTCTGTAATTGCGAGACTTTTTATGGGGATTATATTTATTTGAAAGATTTTTAAAATGGTTTAGATTCCATCATACGTATGATACATTTTTAAGGTTTACATCAGACAATGGCTTGTTCTTCGTAATTGAAGATCGTTCTGTGGAAAGAGTTAGTTGTGAATTTCGGTAAAATAAATGTTTAAGATGCAGCTACAAGATTGGATTATTGTGAGATTTCCTGAAGGAAATTAGATTCCATAATGGCAATTTTTTAGGATGGCTTCGATTCCATATTTGTAATATTTTTAACATGTGAGTCGTTGTGGTACACATTTAAGTTTTTACACCAGATACTGGCTTAAACACCATAATTATAACATTGTTCTATGGAAAGAGTTAGTGTGTATTTCCGTAAAGTAGATGTTTAATTTGCAGTTACCAGAATGGCTTATTTTAAGATTTTCTTTGGGGAATTATATTTTATAATTGCAAGATTTTTAGGTGGGTTTAGATTGCATAATTACAAGATTTTTAGGTTCTCTTAGATTCCAAAATTCTAATATATTTTAGCTTGTGCGTCGCTGTGGTATATATTTAAGTTTTACATCATATAAGGACTTGTACTCCATAATTGTAACATTGTTCTGTGTAAAGAGTTAGTATGCATTTCAGTAAAGTAGATTTCTAAGTTTTACCTGAGGAAGTGGTTTAGGTACCATAACATTAACATTTATTTGGGTAAAGAATGGCAGCATGAGCATATGCTTCATTGTGGCACATATTTCAGTTGTGCACCAGATAATGGCTTAAATCACATAATTTTAATTTTTGACGGATAGTTACAGTATGAGTATGTATTTTGGTGTGTTTGATATTTAAGTTAAATATCCTAGAACTGCTTAAATTCTGATGTACAACTTAATTATATCTGTAAATCATTTTAGAAAATTACAATAATATACAGACTAACTGTTATATTTCAGATTGTAAATCAAAAATACTTCATATTCTATAATTGCACAATTTTTCAGTGAAATTATAATATGAAATCGTGTGGAATTAAGACTATAAATGTAACAATTTTTCTGGAAAAATGGTAAAAAGAATGTTAATTTAGATGAATTTTTAAATAACTCCTCTTAAGAACATTTTTGTTTTACTGTTAAAAAGCTATTATAAATTTAATAAATAGTTCTAAAATAAATATGAAAAGAGTACTTTAAAAATATATTTAATAATCAGGTGGTAAAAAGTAAATTCTTAATTCATTTTGAAGTTTAAACAATATTTTCTTAATGTGTAAAGTTTTGCGTTTTAGAAATTTAATTATTATAGTTATTAAAAATTGATTTTTTTTAGAAATTTAGTTATTTAGTTTAGTTTTATTTAGTTAACTACTTCATTTTGAAAAAGAAATCGAATAACTATGTTTTTATTTTCTGTATCGCTTAATCTGCATCGTTTTCTTTAATTTTGCTACTGTCTATAACAATTTAAACAACTTATATGTTTTTTTTTTTTTAAAAAATAAATAAAAATATAAAATATTCAACATAAAAAATGCTGTCTACTTTAATTTAAAAATTATTTAAGGCGTAAATTGAATAGGATTAAAATTGACGTGTAACTTTAATAACAACTTTTATTTTTTTCTTTTAATTTAGAAACATTCTTTTAATTTTTCTGCCTTAAAAAAAATTCATAGCTTCAATTTTTCATACAAAAGAAATAACATTTTTTTACATTATTTTTTTTTTTAATCTTTGACATCTTTCATAATTTGAAATTAAATTACTGCGTTTCACCGATATTAAATGATGTAAGATAATAATGAATTAATAGAAAAAAAAAAATTAAACATTCTTTGTTTGCCGTAATAGATTTAAAATATTTTTTTCTCCTTGCCCTTTGTCAATTATTACATATTTTTTTATTGTATTTTCAACGTAAAATGTGTTAAAATAAATTTTGTAAAGATTAATTATGCCTCAGTTGAAACAATTAGATACTATGTAGTAATATTTGTATTTTATTTTTGACTGCGATAAAATAAGTTTTTATAATAATTTTAATATTTTTTTTTTTTTTCATTGTCTTAGGTTCATCCTGTTGTGAATGAAGAAATATTTTATTGAAGAAGACAAAAGAAATATTTGCCAGCATCAAACTGAAAGGATCGTTATTGAAAATATTATGTAATAATAATTAACAATTTAGTTAAAAGTTACAGAAAAAAGAAGACAAATAAAATCAAAATTTTTTATATGATTTGAGAAGTTTTCGTTTTTAATCAGTTTATTGCAGTCAGATTTTTTCAGAAAAAAAAAAAACAATTGAAATTTATTTTGTAAAGAAACTGAATTATGGATTAAAATTTGAATTAATTACTTTAACTGCCAAATTTAATTTATTCAAGCAGTTAAATATTGTATTTGAAAGACAAAAAAAGCGAAATATTAATAAAATTCATCGCAATTTCTGTGACTTGCTCAAGATAATGTTAAAGTTGAAGTGTTGGTTTGTGGATGAATTTTAAATACATATTTTCTGGATATGATATCCATACCACATATAAATAACCAATTTTCTTCTTAAATATATTGCCCAATACTACACAAACTTTGTAAGGATGGATTACAACAACCGTTATTGTATTTCTATCCGGTTATGCCTATACATTTGCTCAATTGCTATTGGAACCTTTGCATCAACCGAAGAAGAGACACTCATTTTAGCAAGTGCTCTGAAAGAACGGGATGTAATGTACTCAGAATGTGGTGGAGTCTTGCGAAATTCCAAAGGGGTCATCTCCACCCCAAACTACCCGGAACCTTATCCAGTTCCAATAAACTGCCGTTGGGTAATAGAAGCACCATCCGATAAAGTGATTGCCATCTACTTTACGCAATTCTACATGAGGGAAGGCTTGACTGTAACAGAATACGCCTTCTTCTCAGAGACTTTATACATGGGTAAAAAAAGAATTTGGAATGATCAGCTCTGACAGAGAACCCACATACCTGGTGAGCAACAAGCCCGTTCTGGTTCTGGATTTCCTTGTTCGGGAATCCGGGAACATTCACATGCGGGTCAGGGAGCATCTTCTGGAGGTTTTCATTCAATATAACGTACGAAATTGTTGGCCGGAATGAAAGCATCAGAAAGGACGCTTGTGTTTATCACCACTGTTCTTATACTGGCTCTTGCTACGCTGCTGCATTCTTTACTGGATATTTGTGTCATTGCTTTGCTGATTTTTATGGGGCAGAATGCCAGTACAGTCCTGGATGTGAACCAGGAGCTGAATCGATGTGCTTAAATGGAGGAACATGTCGGTGAGTGACCTTTTTTTCTTCTATGGATAGTACTCTTTGAGACACGTTTGACATAATTCAACACATCACGTAATAATAATAATTTCCAAGCAGTTGCAATAAAAATAATAATGTTAAGTGTATATACCGACTAATTTTTCAATTTACATAGATATTTTTTAAATATGAGTATTTATGCAATGGTATCCGTTTAAAAATTGTATTTTTCAGCATTCGAATTGCATATAGATTTCATGTAGATTTTAATGAAGAGTTTTATAGATTTCACTTTTCATGTAGATATGCTTCAATTATTTGTAAAAATTTGAAACTAAATATTGATACAAGAAATACAGATTAAAAACGGATTGTTTTAATTCAATCGACAACATAACCAATGCGTTTGTCACGAACAGTCCATTAATAAGTAGAGAAATATCTCTGCAAGGCCATTTTGTGGTAACTGCTGCACATCGGATAGGATACACAACTGATTCGTATAATTATGGGTAAATGCCAATGTTTAATGTAGAAGATAACAATAGAAGTTTAAAAATTCGACTCAAAACAAATAACAACTAATAACAATAAACAACTCGGCAGTCAAAACAGGGGATTCAAAATATTTTTATAAGCTGGTTGTAGAGTATGGGGAATAAAGCAACAGGTAGAAAACGGGAATAGAAATGTTTAATTCAGCGATTAAATAAAATGTTATAATAACATATGATGCAAAAGTCAACAGGATTCTTGCAACAGCTGTATTTGGAAATGACAATCACATAAGGTAAATAGTAAATTTGGTGCCATGAGAAAATATAATTTAAAAGTCATTAGGTTACTTGCAATAGCTGGATTTGTAATAGCTCAATCGCATAAGGAATAGATCAAATTTAGTGCTAAAAATGATGGTGCTATGCGAAAATAAGATTCAAAAGTTGGCAGGATTATTGCAACAGCTGAATTGGGAACAGTTCAATCACATATGGAATAGGATAAATTTGATAAAAAAGATGGTGCTATGAGGAAATAGGATGCAAAAGTCAGCAGAATTCTTGCAACAATTGAATTTAAAATAAGCCAATCGCATAAAGAATAGATTAAATTTGGTGCTATTACGCCCACACACACAATTATATATACACAGTCCAGTCACATTAATGTGACCACCTGTCAAAAGCCGGAATATACACTCTTGTATATACTGGCTTTAAGTGGAGTGTGGTATTAAGTGTAATTCTTTATATACACTCCACTGCAATGTGCTGCCACCTGCCTTTTGTGATTGGTTATTTCACGTTGACGTCGAAAGTAGGTGGTAGTTACATTAATGTGACTGGACTGTGTATATAGGCTTTTTTAAAGAGATGGATCCAGCTCCAAGAGGCGACAAAAATAGCAAAACACACCTTTCAAAAGCTACCAAAGCTTTAAGTGCTGATGATCCAAAATACTTAAATGATTTACTTTTGATTGCATTCGCAAAAAGTGTGGATTCAATCAAAAACAAATCATTAAAGTATTTTGGAGTGAATATTAAAGCGTGGAAAATGAAGAAATGGAGAGTGTATATAAAAGAGAAACGCCAATAAATATATATACATATATGTATATATATGCTTTTGCCAACTTCAAGTCCGATAGAATTTGTGGAGTTGAGATAATTCCCATGGTCTTACTTAATCCAGTAGCTTGCAACGAATTGTGTAAAGCACTTCCTAGCTGCTGAATTAATCCTCAGCGCCAATAAGACCATTCGCTAAGACGCGTCCCAAGTGGCCTCCATTCTTTCTTTGATAGGATTTCGAAAGGCAAAGAAATAAGAAAATGGGACTAAGTTGGATATTTCATGATATCAAAGATAAATTAAATTTTGAGTTCACATTTTTTTTGGAATAGAATGTTGAGAATAAGATTTTGTTGTTGTTGATTTCGAATATCATGTGCATAGGCTTTTGTAAAAAGTAGGAGATGAGATAAGATTATATGTGTAACTGTTTTTTTTTTTTAATGAGGATTCACATTAGTCATCAGATAACTTACATATTTCATGATATCAAATATGAATTAAATTTTTGAATTCCCATTTTTGATATATTTTAGATTATAAATTTAATTTTTTTTTTACAGCATATTTTGTCATGTATTTTTAATTAATTGGTTTCGTTGGTTTCGTATTAAAAGAAAAGGTGATTACAAAGGTTTTGCAAGTGTACAGTTATTTTCAAATTATTGAAGGTTATTTTAATTGTTGTACAAAAAATGTGATTTAAAGTGATTTTTAACAAAATTAAGTGTTTTAAAAATAGATAAATAAATATTAAGGAATAATTTTTTTTTTCAAAATATCTTAACAATCATCAGTTTGATTTTTTTCTATTTTTTATAGTTTTCAGGATATCATTAAATAAAGAATTGTCAGCAACAATTATTATTATATATATATTATTTTATTATATATATTATTTTATTAAAACCGAATTTAATTAATTTCACAAAGTACTAGTATTCGGTGATATTATATCCATTCAGTTTGGTTATTTAAATTTTTGATATACATATTAATTTATGAATTACATGTTGTAATTTTTAATACAAAGAAACATGCGTCAAGAATTTATTAATTATTTTTGTGATTCTTTAAATGTCAATAATAATTTTTTTTTATTTAAACTTTATAATGGTACTAGAATGGCATTCTTGAAAGTATTTAAAAGTAAAATTCAGCATTGCTTTGAATTTGGTACAAGAAATTCAATGTCTTTTCGTGCAGAAGAATATTTATTAATGTTGTTAGAATTATAGTAATCAAACACATCATTGTTTCAAACGACCCATTTTATTTAATAATGGATAGCATGTTAAATATAATCATTTTAAATTGATTAATAAAATGATACATTCAAACCCCATCAGCATTTATTTTTGGATTAAATGCCTTGCTGACGGAAAAAAATAATAACACGATATCAAAAAATAATCTTAAAAAATAAGATCATTTAAAAAATTTTTTCATGATATGGTTATATATCATGAAAATTTTAAAATTTACCTGTAATGAACACTAAAAAGAATAATCTTCCCAAAACTTTTTAAATATTTTTTTCCAAACCGTTTAAATCAATTGTTTGTTTTAATCTACCTGTTTCACTATTTCTCTTTATTAAATAAATAATTATTTCGCTTCATTAATAAATTAACATTTAAGATTTTAAAACAATTAATCAAAAATTTTATAATATTCCATAACTATCAATGACATATTCAATGTAAATTTTTTATTTTAGCTTTTTATGTTATAATTTATATATTAATGGTTTTACAAAGCAAAGATAATTATTTTTATGCAAAATTCAATTGATTTTTCATATCAAATGATAAGACCAAAGTTTTATGCATTTTTGAAGAATTATTTACAATAAATAAAAATTCTGTGTTTTATAAAATTTATCTTTTTGAAATATTCATTGCTTTATTGCTTTTTTTTTTTAAGACATGGTACAAGAAAATACAAAAATGTCATTTTCAATCACTATAATTAAAAAGCCCGTTAGAAAGATTATTCATATGCAAATACCAGGAACAAAACGTTGCTTTTTTTCGTGAAATATGCCAGAAAAATTTTAAGATTGATGTGTATATATATATAAACGATAATTTACTTTAAAAAATTGGGATGCATTAAATCCAAATGCTGACGGATGTGCTTTGAAGAATAATTTAAGGTAACTTTCTCTAATTTTTTGGAACAATTATTTTTCAAGCAATGAATTTCTAACAATTGATAAACAAATTTTTAGATGCTGTAATTTTTTTACTGGGAATACTAAAATTTTTTAAAGTGAAAGAATCTTAAATGAATATTTTTATTTCCTTTGTAATTTAAATCAATTGTATCTTTTAATGAATGTTTCTATTACGGTCTCTTTCTATAAATTGCTAACTTTATTTCGCTCAATTTGAGAAACTTGTTAAATATTTTAATACAAAAAAAGAATTGTGTTAAAAACACTCCCTAAAAGCTATTTCCACTGGCTTCTAAAACCCAAACACGGAGGTAAATTTTAACATTTACGTACATATTTTAAGGGCATGAAAATATATAGAAATGATTCTTCTCATTTTTTTGATTGTTCAATCAATACAATGGATTTATATGCAAAATTCATATTGAATATTATTCATATGCAAATATCAATATCAAGCTCTATGCATTTTTACAAAGAATTTATACAATAAATAAAAATTCAGTGTTTAGTTAAATAAAATTTAATGTACTTTTGAAATATTCATTGCTTTATTATTTTTAAATCTACTCACTGATAGTAATTTTAGAAAATACATGAAAATATAGAGAAAGTCATTTTACAATCACTACAATTAAAAAACCCGTTAGAAAGATTATTCATATGCAAATTATTCATAACAAAACGTTGCTTTTTTTTTGGAAGTATGCAGAAAAATTAAAATAAGGTGTATATATATAAAAGATAATGTAATTTTAAAAAAGGAAAGCAATGAATTTTTCAAATTTAAACAAGGATGTAAATTTAAAGAATAATTTAAGGTAACCTTTCTTTAATTTTTTATCAATTATGTTTCAATCAGTGGATTTTTTTGACAATTGATATCAATTTTTTTAGATATAATGCACACTAATTTTTTACTAACACAATTCAATTTTTTTTACTGATATCTATCTTAAATAAACAATTTTTATTGGTCCTCAGATACTTCTTATACCAAAAAGTATCTTAGACATTTCTGGTATTCCCCATTGCTTTTATGCAATAGCACCTAGTGTCCAATGGAAAACCATACCCCCACATACACCAAACACCCACTCAAGCTATCCACTTGGTAGCTACACATTCTAGGCCCACCCACCATCCCCCCGTTTCCCAACCCCTGGCGTCCAATAAGAGCACGAGAAAGGGGAGTCCCAAATGAATCTTCTCCCTTTCTTTGATTGTTCACCAAGAAGACATGGTATAAGAAAGAGAACAATGTCATGTATCGTGTCGAAGATAAATCGAGCCCCGGTGCCAGAAGAAGCAGTGACAGTCATTCATACAAACGATCAATGGCATCCGAGAATCCGGCTGTTTTAATTCGTGAAATAGCCACCAGCGATTTAAGAGATGATAAATCTTCATAACCCCATCATTACACTGATCATCTATTGTGGATGCATTAAATCCCCTATGCTGACGGAAGTGCTTCAGAAGAAGAAGAAGGCCCTCTGTGGCTCGACTTTTGATTCGTTATGAATAAACCTGGAGAAACTGTTTAAAGAGAGCTGTAAAGGGAAATGTTATGCTGAAAGAATTTAGATGATTTCGTTTGTAATTTTAATGAATTGTTTGGCATAATGAATGTTTCTGTTACGGGATGTCTCTCGCTCTTAATTGTTACAAAGTGTTTCACTCAATTTTGGGAAATGGGTAAATATTTAAATATAAATTATTAAAGTAAATAAATTACAACTATTTACACTGTCTTATAAAATTTAAGCATATAGCTCACATGCATGAAAATGTAGAGAACTGCTTTTTGCCATCACTAAAATAGGCATCACAACGAATTATTCCATAGAAAAATTATTCATATGCAAATATCATGAAAATTTCTTAATATATTTTGGAAGGATACACAATAAATAATAATAAAGTGTATATGTTTAAAAATCTACTGAACAAAAATTAAAGCTATTAATTTTTCAAACTTAAATAAGGATGTAAAATTCAAGAAGCCATTCTCTATTTTTTTATCAAGTATTTTTTCCAATCAATTGATTTTTCGATCAATTGCTATCTTTTTTATTTTAGATCTATTGTACCCTACATTTTTTTTACAAGCACGTTTCAATTGTTTTTAAATATTTATCTTAAATAAACACTTTTATGTGTCCAGAGATACTTCTTAAACAAAAAATTATCTTAGAAGTTTCTAGCGATCCCCTTTGTTTAGTCAATAGCTTTTCTTTATTTGCATGCAATATACCTAATCTCCAATGGGAAACCATACCCCCATCTCCTCACTCAAAGCTATCCACTTGGTAGCTACAAGTTCTAGGCCCATCCCCCTCCCCCTTGCCCAACCCCTGGCGAACAATAAGAGCACCAGAAAGGGAGTCTCAAATGATTCTTCTCCCTTTCTTTGATTGTTCACCAAGTAGACATGGTATAAAAAAAAATAACAATGTCATGTTTCTTGTCGAAGATAAATTGAGCCCCGGTGCCAGAAGAATTAGTGACAGTCATTGATACAAACGACCAATGACATTCGAGAATTCGGCTGCGTTAATTCGTGAAATAGCCACCAGCGATTTAAGAGATGATAAATCTTCATAACCTCCTAATTACAATGTTCATCCATTATGGATGCATTAAATCCCTTATGCTGACGAAAGTGCTTCAGAAGAAGAAGTAATTCTATGTGGCTCGTCTTTTGGATTTCGTTAAGAATTAACCGTTTAAAGAGAACTGTAATGGGAATACTAAAAGAGAAATGTTATGGTGAAAGAATTTAGATGATTTAGTTTGTAATTTTAATGAATTGTTTGGCATAATGAATGTTCCTATCACGGGGTCTCTAACTCTTAATTGTTACAAAGAATTTCGCTAAATTTTGGGAACAGGGGAAATATCTAAAAACAAAGTATTGAAATCAAAAATTTACAAATATTTACACAGGCGCAGAAAATCTAAACATGGATGTAAATTTTTAACTCTTAAGTATTATAGAGAAAAGGTTTTTTTTTTGCAATAATTACAATGGACTTTAAATGAAGCAATGGATTTTTTAAATCTGAGCTCATATATAAATTTTAAGCACACAAACATGAAAATATAAAGAAAGTGTTTTTTTTTTGCAATCCCTACAATAGACACAACAGTGGATAATTCGATAGAAAAATTATTTATATGCAAATATCAAGAACAAAGCCCCATATATTTTGAATAATGCAAAATAAATAAAAACTTTGTGTTTATGTATAAAAGATATTTACTTGAAAAATAATTAAATCTATAAAAGCTTCAAATCTAAACACAAACGTAAATTTTAAGAACGTACTTAAAAATGAAAAGAAAGGCCTTTTGAAATCGCCGCAATAGATAATTCAACAAAAAAATTATCCATATGCAAATATCAGGAACAACGCTATATATTTTTAAGGATGCACAACAAATAAATATTGAGTATTATATATATGTAAAATAAAATGTATTTATAAAAAATTAAAGAATGAATTTTTGAAATCTGAACACGAATATAACTTTTAAAAACATTTTAAGAAGCCTTTCTCTCATTTTTATCAATTCTTTTTCCAATCAATTGATTTTTCAACCAGTTGATATTAATTTTTTTATATCTAATGTGTACCCTAAAGCTTTTATTTTTACAATTAAATTATTTTTAGTGATATTTATCTAAAAAGAAAGCTTTTTTTTTTTATTGCTACTCAGTTACTTCTAATACCAAAAATTATCCTTGTTCAGACAATACCGTTTCGTTATTTCTGCATTTCTATTTGCAATATACCTAGGGTCCAATGAGAAACCAAACCCCCCCTTCCCCTTACATCAAAGACTCACTCAAAGCTATCCACTCTTCAGCTAGGCCCATCCACCCCCTTCCCAACCGCTGGCGTCCAATAAGAGCACCAGAAAGGGAGTCCCAAATGATTCTTTTTTTTCCTCTCCTTGATTGTTCACCAAGAAGACATGGTATTAAAAGAGAACATTGTCATGCTTCGTGTCGAAGATAAATCGAATCCCGGTGCCAGAAGAAGCAGTGACAGTCATTGATACAAACGACCCATGGCATCCTAGAATTCGGCTTCGTTAATTCGTGAAATAGCCACCAGTGCTTTAAGAGATGATACATCTTCATAACCCCATCATTACGCTGTTCATCCATTGTGGATGCATTAAATCCCTTATGCTGACAAAAGTGCTTCAGAAGAAGAAGGTCTCTGTGGCTCGTCTTTTGGATTCGTTATGAATAAAGCTGGAGAAATGGTTTGATGAGAGCTGTAATGAGAATACTAAATGGGAATTATTATAGTGAAAGAATTTAGATGATTTCGTTCGTAATTTTAAAATTCGAATTGTTTGGCTTAAAGAATGTTTCAATTGCAGACTATGTCACTAATTTGTTACAAAAGAATTTCGTCAATCTAGGGAACTGGGTAAATTTGTTTAATACAAAGTATTGAAAATTAAAAAAATTAGGAATATTTAGACTGGCGTAGAAAACCGAAACACGGATGAAAATTTTAAAATTTACACCCAAGTTTTAAACATGAAAATATAGAGAAACGTTTTTTGTAATCGCTACAATGGACTATTCTAAAGAAAAAAATTTCCATATGGAAATATTAGGAGTAATATTATATATTTATATATGATAAATATATTTATACTTATTGTACATATATATTTATATTCATATAACTATATATTTTTAATTATATTGATACTTATATTTATTTATAATATGTTTTTGAAGGTTATACAAGAAATAAAATTTTGGTTATGTGTACAAAAGATAATATACTGTAAAAAATGAATGAATGAGCTTTTCAAATCTAAACAAATATGCAAATTTTAAAAATATGCATGACAATGTTGAGAAAGGTTTTTTGCAATCTCTAAAATGGACAATTCGTTAGAAAATTATTAATATGCAAATGTTAGAAAAAAAGAATTATATATTTTTGAAGTATACAGAAGAAATAAAAAGTATATTAATATTAGAGATAATTTACATAAAAAAATTAAATCAAATGAATTTTTCAAATCTAAACACAGCTGTAACTTTTAAAAACTCTTTAAGAAGCCTTTCTCTAATTTTTTATCAATTATTTTTTTTCAATGAATTGATTTTTCGATCAATTGATATCAATTTTTTTTAATCCAATGTATTTTAAATTATTTACTAGCACAATTCAATTGTCTTTACTGGCATTTATCTTAAATAAACTTTTTTATTGGTCCTCAGAAAATACTTTTATATGAAATATTATCTTAGAAATATCTCGTATTCACCCTTGTTTAGGCAACAGCTTTTCTTTATTTCCATGCAATATACCTACAGTCCAATAGGAAACCATACCCCACATACACCAAACACTCACTCAAAGCTATCCACTTGGTAGCTACACATTCCTCTAAGCCCATCCATCCCTCCTCCTTGCTCAACCCCTGTCGTCCAATAAGAGCACCAGAAAGGGAGTCCCAAATGATTCTTCTCCCTTTTTTGACTGTTCACCAAGAAGACATGGTATAAGAAAGAGAACAATTTCATGTTTCGTGTCGAAGATAAATCGAACCGTAGTGCCAGAAGAAACAGTAACGGTCATTGGATACAAACGACCAATGGCATCCAAGAATTTGGCTGAGTTAATTCGTGAAATAGCCACCAGCGTTTTAAGCGATGATAAATCTTCATAACCCCATGATTACACTGCTCATCTATTGTGCATGCATTAAATCTCCTATGCTGACGGAAGTGCTTCAGAAGAAGAAGGTCTCTGTGGCTCGTCTTTGATTCGTTATGAATAAAGCTGGAGAAACAGTTTAAAGAGAGCTGTAATGGAAATACGAAAAGGAAATGTTATACTGAAAAAATTCTAGAGGATTGCATTTGTAATTTTAAAGAATTCTTTCAAATAATGAATGTTTCTATTATTGGCATGTTTTATAAATTGTTGCAAAGAATTTCGCTCAAATTAGTGAAATGGGTAAATATTTAAATACAAAAATATTGAAGTCAAAAATTTACAAATACTTTCACTTGCGTAGAAAACCTAATTAAACCTGAATTTTGACCTATGCCTAATGAAAACCTATATCTAAAACTTTTTCCTATTTAGTACAATGGACAATTTTATAGAAGAAAAAAATTCATTTGCAAATATCAAGAACAAAACATGATACATTTTTTGAAGATACACAAATAAATAAAAATTTAGTGTATAAATGAAAGATAATAACTTTAAAAATAATAATAAAGCAGTGAATTTTTCATATCTGAACTTGCATGTAAATTTTAAGGACTCTAACATAAAAATTCAAAGAAAGGCTTTTTTGTAATCTCTACAATACACACCACAGTGGATAATTTGAAAGAAAATTATCCATGTGCAAAACATTAAGAACAAAGCATCATATATTTTTGAAGCATGCACAATAAATAAAAACTTGGTATATATGTATAAAAGATATGTGCTTGAAAAAATAATTAAATCAATGAATGCTTCAAATCTAAACACAAATGCAAATTTTAAGAACAAACATGAAAACATATAGAAAGGGCTTTTTAAAATCACTACAAAGAACAATTCAAAAAAATATTCATGTGCGAATATCAGAACAAAAGCGTTATATTTTTTTTGTCATTTTTTCAATTTATTTCAAAAAATTCATCAATTTAATATTTTTAAAGTACGTTATTTTATATATATATATCTTGATAGCATTTTTTTAGAACTATTTACTATTATTTACTAAAACGAATCAACAGATTTAATTATCTATTTATCTTAAATGAAAACTTTTATTGGCCCTCAGATACATCTTATGCAAAAAATTATATTAGAAATCCCTTGTTTTAGCAATAACTTTTTTTATTTCCATGCAATATACCTAGCTTCCAATAGAAACCATACCCCCACCTACACCAAACACTCACTCAAAGCTATCCACTTGGTAGTCTACACATTTTAGGCCCATCCATCCCCCCCTTCTCTTTGCCCAACCCTGGCGTCCAATAAGAGCACCAGAAAGGGAGTCCCAAAAGATTCTTCTCCCTTTCTTTGATTGTTCACCAAGAAGACATGGTACAAGAAAGGAACAATGTCATGTTTCGTGTCGAAGATAAATCGAGCCCCGGTGCCAGAAGAAGCAGTGACAGTCATTGATACCAACGCCCAATGGCATCCAAGAATCCGGCTGCGTTAATTCGTGAAATAGCCACCAGCGTTTTAAGAGATGATAAATCTTCATAACTCCATCATTACGCTGTTCATCCATTGTGGATGCATTAAATCCCCTATGCTGACGGAAGTGCTTCAGAAGAAGAAGAAGGTCTCTCGGTGGCTCGTCTTTTGGATTCGTTATGAATAAAACTGAATATACTGTTTGATGAAAACTGTTATGGGAATACTGAAAGAATTGAAATGATTTCGTTTGTAACTTTAATGAATTGTTTGTCATAATGGATGTTTGTATTAAAGCCACGCTCTGTACATTGTTACGGAGAATTGCACTCAATTTAAGGTACCGGGTAAATATTTAAATCAAAATATTGAAATAAATTTTCAAATATTTACCATTGTACAGAAAATTTAAAATCTTATGTAAATTTTAGCACACGTACACGAAAATATAGAGATCTGCGTATTGTAATCACTGCAATGGACACCACAAATGAATAAAATTCCAAAGAACAAATTATTCATGTGCAAATATAAGGAAAAATGCTTTATATAGTTTGGAAAGATATACAATAAATAAAAATAAGTTATATATTTGTAAAAGATAATATACTTTAAAAATTAAAAAAGCAATGAATTTTTGAAATTTAATCAAGGATGTAAATTTAAAGAGGCTTTTCTCTAACTTTTTTACCAATTATGTTTCAATCAGTGGATTTTTTTGATCAATTGACTATCAATTTGTTTAGATATAATGTACCTCAATTTTTTTACAAACATAATTCAATTGTTTTTACTGATATCTATCTTTAAATAAACAATTTTATTGGTCCTCAGATATTTCTTATATCAAAAGTATCTTAAAATTTCTGATATTCTCCATTGCTTAGGCAATAACTTTTCTTTATTTCCATGCAATATACCTAGTGTCCAGTGGGAAGCCATGCCCCACTTACACCAAACACTCACTCAAAGCTATCCACTTGGTAGCTACACATTCTAGCGCCTACCCTTGCCCAACCCCTGACATCCAATAAGAGCACTAGAAAGGGAGTCTTAAACGATTCTTTTCCCTTTCTTTTGATTGTTCACCAAGAAGACATGGTATAAGAAAGAGAACAATGTCATGTTTCGTGCCGAAGATAAATCGAGCCCTCGGTGCCAGAAGAAGCAGTGACAGTCATTCATACAAACGACCCATGGCATCGAGGAATCTGTCTGCGTTAATTCGTGAAATAGCCACCAGCGTTTTAAGAGATGATACATCTTCATAATCCCATCATTACACTGCTCATCTATTGTGGATGCATTAAATCCCTTATGTTGACGGAAGTGCTTCAGAAGAAGAAGAAGTCTGTCTGTGACTCGTCTTTTAGATTCGTTATGAATAAAGCTAGAGAAACAATTTAAACAGAGCTGTAATGGGAATACCAAAAGGGAAATATTATACTGAAAGAATTTAGATGATCTAGTTTGTAACTTTAATGAATTGTTTGGCATAATGAATGTGTCTATTACATGTTCTTTTTATCTCAATTGTTACAAAGAATTTCACTCAATTTAACTGGGTAAATATTTAAATACATAGGACAGAATTAAAAAATGTACAGATATTTATACTGGCGTAGAAAACCTAAACACGTACGTAAATGTTAGGCACACAAACATGAAAATGTAGAATTTTTTTTCAATCTCTACAACCGACAATTCCAAATAAAAATTGTTCATATGCAAGAGCAAATGGCTACATATTTTTGAAGGGTACACAATAAATGAAAATTGGGTGTTCATGTATATAAGGATAATTTTCTTAAAAAAATTAAAACAATTAATTTTTCAAATCTAAATACGTATGTAAATTTTAAGGACAATTTAAAAAGCCTTTCTGTAATTTTTTAACAACTATTTTTCCAGTGAATTATTTTCCAATCAATTGATATAATTTTTTTAGATCTATTGTACCTAATTTGTACACATCTATTGTAACTTATTGTACTCTAATTACCGCTGAATTAAATCCGTTAAATGCTTTACTAGCACGATTCAATTGTTTTTAGTAGTATTTATCTAAAATAAAACTTTTTTATTGGTCCTTAGATAATTCTTATATCAAAAAATTATCTTAGAAATCTCTAATATTTCCCCATATTTAGCAATAGCTTCTCTTTATTTCCATGCAGTATACCTACAGTCCAATGGGGAAACCATACCCGCACTTACACCAAACACTCACTCAAAGCTATCCACTTGGTAGCTCCACATTATTCCCCCCCCTTCCTTGCCCAACCCCGGCGTCCAATAAGAACAAGAACACCAGAAAGGGAGTCCCAAACGATACTTCTCCTTTCTTTGATTGTTCACCAAGGAGACATGGTATAAGAAAGAGAACAATGTCATGTTTCGTGTCGTGATAAATCGAGCCTATGTGCCAGAAGAAGCAGTGACAGTCATTGATACAAACGACCCATGGCATCCGAGAATCCGGCTGCGTTAATTCGTGAAATAGCCACCAGCGTTTTAAGAGATGATACATCTTCATAACCCCATCATTACGCTGTTCATCCATTGTGGATGCATTAAATCCCTTATGCTGACGGAAGTGCTTCCAGAAGAAGAACTCACTGTGGCTCAAATCTTTGGATTCATTATGAATAAAGCTGGAAGAACGGTTTAAAGAGAGCTGTAATGGGAATTCTAAAAGAGAAATATTATATTGAAAGAATTTAGATGATTTCGCTTGTAAGTGTAATGAATTGTTTGCCATAATGAATGTCTCTATTAAAGCTACTCTCTGTAAATTGTTTACAAAGATTTCCGCTCAATAAAGGAATGGGGGAATAATTAAATACAAAGTATTAAAATCAAAAATTGACTAATATTTATAATGTAGCTGTAAACATAAATAAATACGTAAATTTTAAGCTACATACATAATAAAAATATTGAAAGGTTTTTTTGCAATCCCTATAACGGACAATGTTCTAGAAAAATATTCAAATGCAGGAGAAAAAGCGTTATATATTTTGGAAGGATACACAATAAATAAAAATGTGGTGTATATGTACAAACATAATGCACTTTAAAAAAATTAAATTTGATTTTTTCAAATCAAAACAATAATGTAAATTTTAAGAACATTTTTAAGAAGCCTTTATCTAATTTTCTATCAATTAATTTTTAAATCAATTGATTTTTCGGCCAATTGATATTAATTTTTTTAGATTTATTGTACCCTTATTTATTTACTAGCCCAATTCGATTGTTTTTTAGTGATATTTATCTTAAATAAAATTTGTATTGGTCCTCAGATACTTCTTATACCAAAAAAGCATCTAAGAAATTCCTCCTTAATTAGACAATAGCTCTTCTATATTTCAATGCAATATGCCTAGTGTCCAATGAGAAATCAAACCCCCCACTTACACCAAACACTCATTCAAAGCTCTCCACTTCGTAGCTACACATTCTAGGCCCATCCGCCCTTTTTGCTTTTTAGCAACTCCTGACGTAATTTTCAATGAATTAGCAAATATGAAGGTTTCTGATACAGGCTTTCTGTCTCTTTGCAGAATACATTATTTAGGAAAACGCGTAAATATTTTGATACAAAGTATTGAAATCAGAATAAGCAAATATTTACTTTGGCGTAAAAACCGTAAAGGAAGTAAATTTTAAAATGAACACAAAAAGTTTAAGCACAGAAAATATAGAGACACGCCTTTTTGTGATTTTTCCTGTAAATTTCAAATTTGTGTGTGATTTGAATTATCCTTAATTTATGGACATGAGTGTATATATAATAACGTACTTTAAAAAATTAAAACAATTCAATTGTTTTCAAAAATTTAATCTTCAATATAAGTTTTAGAACCATTCAAGAAACTTTCTATTAATTTTTTAATTATTTTTCAAATCAAACAATTTTTGATCAATTGACAGCATTTTCTTTACACCTGTTGTATCTTAATCTATTTACCAACAGAATTCAATTGCTTTCACTTAACTAAAATAAAAAATTTATTGATCCTCAGATACTTCTTAAACCAAAACTCTTAGAAATTTCTTCTTGATTAGGTAATAGCTTTTCATTTATTCCATGCAATACAGCCAGTGTCCAATGGGAAACCATACCCCCCAGAGCTTACACCAAACACTCAAAAGCTATCCCACTTGGTAGCTACACTCGACCTCCCTTGAACCCCCGACGTCCAAAAAAAGCACCAGAAAGGGAATCCCAAATGATTCTTCTCCCTTCTTTGATTTTTCCCAAAGAAGACATGGTATAAGAAAGAGAACAATGTCATGTATCGTGTCGAAGATAAATCGAGCCCCGGTGCCAGAAGAAGCAGTGACAGTCATTGATACAAACGACCCATCGCATCCAAGAATCCGGCTGCGTTAATTCGTGAAATGGCCACCAGCGTTTTAAGAGATGATAAATCTTCATAACCTCATCATTACGCCGTTCATCTGTTGTGGATGCATTAAATCCCTTATGATGACGGAAGTGCTTCAGAAAAAGAAGGTCTCTGTGGCTCGTCTTTTTGGATTTCGTTATGAATAAAGCTGGAGAAACAATTTAAAATTAGCTGTAATGGGAATATTAAAGTTGAAATGTTATGATGAATGAATTTAGAGGATTTCGTTTGTAACTTTAATGAATTGTTTGTCATAACGAATGTGTCTGTTACAGACTGTCTCTCTCTCTCTCTAAATTGTTACAAAGATTTCCGCTTAATTTAGGAAATGGACAAATATTTAAATACAAAATATTTAAATTAAAAATTTACAAATATTTACACTGCCGTAGAAAACCTAAACATAGATGTAAATTTTTAACACAGAAGCATTATAGAGAATTTTTTTCAATAATTACAATGAACACCACAATTGACTATTCGATGGAAAAAAATTATTCGTATGCAAATATCAGGAAAACGTATTATATTTTTGATTCGTAATTTGATTTTAATTCGTATTATATTTTTGAAAATACACAATAAGTAAAAATTTGGTGTATATATATTAAAAGAAAATAACTTTTAAAAAATAAAACAGTGAATTTTTTAAATCAGTTTCATTTGTAAATTTAAGCACACAAACAGGAAAATGTAAATAAAGGCTTTTTGCAATCCCTACTATAGACATCACAGTGGATAATTGCATAGAAAAATTATTCATATGCAAATATCAAGAACAAAGCCCCATATATTTTGAAGGATGCACAATAAAACAAAAACTTGGTATATATGTATAAAATATATGTACATGAATAAATAATTAAATCAATGAATGCTTCAAATCTAAAACACAAATGTAAATTTTAAGAACATACATGAAAATTAAAAGAAAGGCGTTTTGAAATCACTACAATGGATAATTCAACACAAAAAAAAATTCATATGGAAATATCAGGAACAAAGCGCTATATTTTTTTAAGAATGCACAACGAATAAAAATTGGGTGTTATATATATATATATATAAAAGATAATGTATTTTTAAAAAATTTAGAAAATGAATTTTTCAAATATAAACATGAATGTAACTTTTAAAATCTATTTCAGAAGCCTTTCTCTAACTTTTTGTCAATTATCTTTCCAATCAATTGGTTTTTTTTGATCAAATCATATCAATTTTTTTAGATCTATTGTACCAGTAAATTATTTACACACACAAAGAAATTGTTTTTACTTATCTTAAATAAAAGCATTTGTTGGTCCTTAGATACTTCTTATACCAAAAACATCTTAGAAATTTCTAGTATTCCTCCTTGTTTAGGCAATAGTTTTCTTTATTTCCGTGCAATCTATCTAGTGTTCAATAGGAAAACCATACCCTCACTTAACCAAACACTTGGTAGCTACATATCCCCGCCCCCTCCTTGCCCAACCCCTGGCGTCAATAAGAGCACCAGAAAGTGAGTCCCAAATGATTCCTTTCCCTTTCTTTTTGATTGTTCACCAAGAAGACACGGTATAAGAAAAAGAACAATGCCATGTTTCGTGTCGAAGATAAATCGAGCCCCGGTGCCAGAAGAAGCAGTGACAGTCCTTGATACAAACGTCCAATGACATCCAAGAATCCGGCTGCGTTAATTCGTGAAATAGCCACCAGCGTTTTAAGAGATGATAAATCTTCATAACCCCATCATTACACTGCTCATCTATTGTGGATGCATTAAATCCTTATGCTGACGGAAGTGCTTCAGAAGAAGAAGGTCTCTGGTGGCTCGTCTTTTGGATTCGTTATGAATAAAAAGGTGGAGAGACGGTTTAAAATGAGCTGTAATGGGAATACTAAAAGGGAAATATTAAAGTGAAAGAATTTAGATGATTTCCTTCGTAGGTTTCGTTCGAATTGTTTGGTGTAATGAATGTTTCTGTTAAAGCCACTTCTCTCTAAATTGTTATAAAGAATTTCGTTCAATTTAGGGAATGGAAAATATATAAATACAAATTATTGAAATAAAAAAAAATTACAAATATTTACACTGGTGTAGAAAACCTAAACTCGGATATAAATGTTAAATTTAATACATAATATTTAAGCATGAAAATATCGGAAACGTTTTTTGCAATAACAACAATGGATAATTTTATATAAAATTTATTCAAATACAAATATTAGGATCAATATTATATATTTATATTTATTGTATATATATTCATATTTATAAAATAATAATATAAATATATATTTATATTTATATTGAAACATATATTTATTAATAATATATTTTTGAAGGATACACAATAAATAAAAAAGAGTATATATATATAAAACATAATGTACTTTATGAAAAATTAAAGCAATGATTTTTCAAATTCTAAACTAAACATATATATATATATATACCATACTTAAATATGTAGAAAAGGCTTTTACAATCACTAGAATGGACAATTCTATAGAAAAATTATTCATATGCAAATATTAAGAACAAAGCTTTATACATTTTTGAAAGATACACAAAAAATAAAAATTCGGTATATATGCATAAAATATAAAGTACTTTTAAAAAACAATAAAACAATGAATTTTTCAAATCTAAACAAGGATGTAAGTCTTCCTCTATTTTTTTTTTTTCAATTATTTTTCCAATTAATTGATTTTTCGATCAATTGATGAAATCTTTAAGATCTAATGTACCCTTAATTATATAGGAAACAATTCAATTGCTGTTATTGGTATTTATTTTAAATAAATTTTTTTATTGATTCTCAGATACTTCTTATGCCAACAGATTACCTTAGAAACTTCTATTATTACCCCATGTTTAGGTAATAGTTTTTCTTTATTTCGATGCAATATACCTAGCGTCCAATGGGAAACCATATCCCCACTTACCCCAAACACTCACTCGAAGCTAACCACTTGGTAGCTACATATCCCCCCCCCTTCTTTTGCTCAACATCTGGCGTCCAATACGAGCACCAGAAAGTGAGTCCCAAATGATTTTCTCCTTTCTTTGATTGTTCACCAAGAAGACATGGTATAAGAAAGAGAGAACAATGTCATGTTTCGTGTCGAAGATAAATCGAGCCCCGGTGCCAGAAGAAGCAGGGACAGTCATTGATACAAACGACCCATGACATCCGAGAATCTGGCTGCGTTAATTCGTGAAATAGCCACCAGCGTTTTAAGAGATGATAAATCTTCATAACCCCATCATTACACTGTTCAGCCATTGTGGATGCATTAAATCCCCTTATGCTGACGGAAGTGCTTTAGAAGAAGAAGATCTCTGGCTCGTCTTTTGGATTCGTTATGAATAAAGCTGGAGAACGGTTTAAAGAGAGCTGTAATGGGAATACTAAAGGAAATATTATACTGAAAGAATTTAAATGGTTTCGTTTGTAATTTCAATGAATTGTTTGGCATAATGAATGTTTCTGTTACGAGGACTCTCTCTTTCTTAATTGTTACAAAAATTCTCATATTAATTTAGGGAATTCGGAAAATATTTAAATATAAAATATTGAAATCAAAACTTTTCAAATATTTTACACTGGAGTTCAGAAAACCTAAAGGCACGAATGTAGATAAATTTGGCACACTATTTTAAACATCAAAATATAGAAAAATGCTTTTTTTGCAATCAATACAGTTAAATCAAATGGATTCTAAAGAAAAATTATTGATATGCAAATATTAGGAAAAAAGTTTTATATATCATGGATACATTTAAATGTAATGATATAAAAGATAATAACTATAGGATGCAAATTTTAAAAACACATGCATGAAAATCTTTGCTTTGAAAAACTTTTTTTTCAATCACTATAATGGACTATTTTTTTTTTTTTAAGAACATACCTTAGAACGTAGAGAAATTCTTTTTTCTGACAATTACTTCAATGGACAATTTTTTAAGAACATACATGAGAATATAGAAAAAGCCTTTTTCAATTGATATCAATTTTTACAATGGACAATTTTAAGAACATACATGAGAATGTTTGAGAAAGCCTTTCTGCAATCATTTACAATGGACAATTTTAAGAACTTTCTTTACCTGAGAACGTAGAGAAAGCCTTTTTGCAATCTTTCTCAATGGACAATTTTAAGAACATACATGAGAATGTAGAGAAACTTCATTTTTTGAATCACTACAATGGACAATTTTAAGAACATACATGAGAACGTGTCAGAAGAAGCAGACTTTTTGATACAAACGACCGGTATGGCAATGGACAATTTTAAGAACATATTTGAGAATGATAAATCTTCAAAGCCTTTTTGCAATCTTTACAATGGATGCAATTTTAAGAACATACCTGAGAATGTAAAAAGCCTTTTTTGAAATCTTTACAATATTATATGGACAATTTTGATTTCGTTTGCAGAACATACATGAGAATGTTTCTATTAAAAGCCTTTTGAATTGTTACAATCTTTACAATGGACAATTTTAAGAACATACATGAGAATATAAAAAAAAGCCTTTTGGCTTAATCTTTACAATGGACTAATTTTAAGAACATTTGGACATGAGAATGTAAAGAAAGCCTTTTGCAATCAATACAATGGACAATTTTAATTTAACATACATGAGAACGTAGATGTATTTATCCTTTTTGCAATCTTTACAATGGACAATTTTAAGAACATACATGAGAATGTAGAGAAAGCCTTTTGCAATCACTACAATTGACAATCCGACAAAAAAGTTATTCTTATGCATATATCAATACAAAACGTCACATATTTTTAAAAGGATATACAATATTTAAAAAGTGGTGTATCTGTATCTGTATAAAAGTTAATGGGCTTATAAAAACTAAAACACTGAATTTTTCAAAATCTAAATACATGTCAATTTTAAGCATACTGACATAAGAATGTAGATAAAATGCTTTTTTTTTTTTAACAATCACTACAATTTATAAATCGATAAAAATTATTCATACGAAAATATCAGGATACATAACGAATAAAAATTTGGTATATATATGTGTAAAATATAACTTATTTTATAAAAATTAAAGCAATGAATATTTCAAATCTAAACATGGATGTAAATTTTAAGAACACAGGCATGAAAATGTAAAGAAAGATTGTTTGCAATCACTGCAACGGGCACCCCAATGGAAAATCAATAGAAAAAGCATTCATATGCAAATATCAGGAACAAAACATCATAGTGTTTTGAAGGATACACAATAAATAAAAAGTCGTGTATATGTATAAAAGATAATATACTTTAAAAAAAAAAATTATAACAATGAATTTTCAAATCTAACCATGTATATATATATATATCTTAAGAACACAGACAAGAAAATGTATAGAAATGTTTTGGGCAATCACTGCAATGTACACCACAGTGGACAATAAGATACAAAAATTATTCATATGCAAATATCAAAGAACAAAGCGAAGAAGTACTTTTTGAAGGATTGACAATAAATATAAATTTGTCGCACATGTATGTATAAAAGATATATACTTTTGAAAATCCATTGGTTTTTTTTTTAATCTAAACAGAAACGTAAATTATAAGGACACACATGAAAATGTATAGGAAGGCTTTTTGAAATCACTACAATGGACATTTCAATAGGAAAATTATTCATATGCAAATATCAAGAACAAAGCATTATATATTTTGAAGGATACACAATAAACAACAATTTGGTACATATGTAGAAAAGATGATACTAAACCTTGAAAAGAGTAAAGCAATGCATTTTTCAAATCATAGAAATAAAGTTTATCGTATTTAATTTTATAAAATTTTCAATACATTTTAGTTAGCATCTATTATTATATGCATGTTTAATAAATTGATGTAAATAAATATATATATATATATATAATTCAAACATTTGAAAATCGACTCGCATAGCCAAGCGTAACTCAGATACTAATAAATATTTTGACGCGAAATTTGAAACAGATGTGAAGAACAATGCCAATAACCTAAAAAAATTAAAAATCCATAACCCCGGGAGATTTAAATTAAAAAAAAATTGGTTTTTGGGCACAGTAGTATATATATATATATATATATATCTATTTTATCTTGTTAATTGTTAACACATAATTGTATTATCTATTAATATTAATATTATTCGGTATTTTTTTTAATTCTACGCAATTTTAAAGTATGGATTTAAAGTCAAATATTGGATAATTGAAATCAATAATCATCTTGTAAATCATGTTCAACTATTTGAGAAATAAAAAAAATTAGATGATTTTATACACATACTTTTCAACAATTTATCGATTTCTTTCAGAAAAGCAGTTACAAATTTTCAGTTTCTCTTCACAAAGTAAAGCTTTTTTTCACCAATTAAATACAACCCGTTTAAATTAATGATACTTAATATTCAAAGCGGGGGGTCAGGAAATTCAAATTCGAACTGATAATTAAACTCCAGAACGATTTAGTTATTTAAAACCCCATTCCAATATTATCTCGAGACTTTCTTTATGTAGTTACAGTTACGATTAGCTGTTTCCTTACGAGACGAGAATTTTAAACATGCAATCTGGGAAATAGAAACAAAAAAAGGTAACTATTCTAACAGAAGAACAGAACAGAACACAGAAGAAAAAAAAAACCTAACGATCTGCTATTATTTTGTAAATACATTGTTTTTTTTTTTATCTTTTCTAGTTACATTATAAAGTAAATCTTGCAGTTTCTCTCTCAAGAATGTAGTTTTGTATTTATTTTCATTTTTTTTTTTACTTAAAAAGAACACTGAAAAAAATAACGGATAAAGAAATATCGTTTGCAGAATTGTTAATCTCGACGGTATTGTACAGTCGTCATTAGGTTGTGAAATTATTTGCGTAAGAGATTTGATACATTATCATTTTATTTACAATTTGCTTAAATTCTATTTTACTATACATGTTTTGATAATTAAAAAAAATATATTAATCTAAGATTATCTGTCAAGATTACTTTTGTATTTATTTAAATTTTTTCTTATTTAATAAGAATCGAAAAAAATGAAACAAAGAAATATCGTTTGCAGAATTGTTAAACTCAACGATATTGTATAATCGTCATAAGGTTGTGAGATTATTTGCGTAAGATATTTGATACATTATCACTTGACTTACAATTTTCTTAAAATCTATTTGACTTTACTTCTTTTGATCAGGATAAAAAGAACAAATTTAAATTTATATAACGATATTACTTTTGTATTTATTTTCTCTTTTTTTTTCTTATTTTAATAGAAGCTGAAAAGAAATTTTACATAATTAATGCAAAATCAAATAGTGGATAATTGAAATCAATACTGAACTTGTAAATCATATTCATCAATTTGAAAAATATATATATAAATATATAGCTAATTATAAAGATTTATAAAGAAAAGAGAAAATAATAAAAAACAATATCGTTATATAAATTTAAATTTGTTCTTTTATCTGATCAAAAAGTAAGTAAAAATAGACTGAAGGTAACAGGTCAAGTAACAATGTATCAAATATCTACGCAAATCTCTGGCTATGACGACCCATACAATATCGTTGGAAGTTTGTTTAATTCTGCAAACGTATTTCTTTGTTTCATTTTTTTTCATTATAAGAAAAGGGCCCAAATAGAAAACTTGACAGATAATCTTAGATTAATATATTTTTAATTATCAAAGCATGCGTAACAAAATAGAGGCAAGCAAATTAGCAAATAAGTGATAATGTATCTCTTATATAATTTCTTTCTAACGACTTTGACTTGTACAATACGTCAGACTATTTCTTTGCATCACCATTTTCAGTGTTCTTACAAGTGAGAAAAAAAAAAGAAAACAACTACATTCTTCGAGAAGAAAACTGCAAGATTTTATAATACCAACTAGAAAAGACAAAAAAAAACAGTAGCATTGTACAATAATAGCAGTATCAAGTTTTTCTTCTGTGTCTGTTCTGTTCTTGCCCAGGGCCCAGAGGCTCGGGCCACCCCTTTTTGTTTCTGTTTCCCAGGTGCCACCGTATTTAAGTGCACAGATATGGCAGCAATCCGCGGCTGTAACCCACACTCAGTGTATTTGGAAGTAAGGGTTTTAAGTATGCCAGGAGGCTGGTAGCTCAGTTGACTGGCCCTGACCGCTTTGTGTGTATCGTGGGTTATTTAATGAATTGGCTTTATGAAGAAACAATTTGTAACTGCTGAAATGCAATATTGTTGTATAAAATCATCTGAACACATTTCTCAAATAGTTGAGCATATTTAAGATGAGCCATCAGCTGTTTGACTTTTAAATCCATTTTTAAAATGCGTAGAAGCACCGAATGTGGCCAATATTAATAGATAACCAGTATGTGTTGAACAAATGGCAAGATCAAGAATTCATATATATAATATATATATATATATATATACTACTGTCTTAAAAAACCAATTTTCTTTAATCTCCAGGCACAGGCATGCCATTTCAAATTTCACTTTCGATCAAATATTTGTGTATCTGATTACATATGCAATCTCAGATTTGATTATATATATATATATGTATTTACGTATCAATTTATTCAAACATGCATATAATAGATGCTAACTAAATGTTGAAGAACATAGAGCCAAGTACGATAAACCATGATTTGAAAAATACGTGCTACTCTTTTCAGGTTTGGTATTATCTTTCTGCATATGTATAAATTATGTATATAATGCTTTGTTCTTGTCCTTTATAGTCTTCTATTGAAATGTCCATTACAATATTTCAAAAAACTTCTACCACATTTTCATCATCATTCTTCTAGTTTCTGTTTGAGTTCAAGAAAACCAGTAGTTTCAAAAACTATATCTTTTAACACGCTTCCTTGTGTCAGTCCTCAAAAATACTTCTTCTTTTTTTTGTTCTTTGATATTGCATATGAAATAATTTTGCTGTATCTTTGTGATACCAAGCATACATTTTCTTGTCTGTGTTCTTTAAGATTATGTATGCTGCTATACGTAAGTTGAAAAATTCATTGTTATATTTTTTAAGAGAAGTCTCTGACCAGCTCTTTTATACACTTGCTCACCACTTTTATTTGTGTGTATCACTTCAAGGCTGCTATGATGTTTGTTCCTGATGACACGCTGTCGATCTTTTTCTATTATTTTCCATTGGGAGTAGCCGTGCCCAGTGATTGTAATCTTTCTTTACATTTTCATCATATGATTAAAAGCATGTTTAGATTTGTATTCATTGCTGCTCAAAATGAAGTTGTATTTTACATATATGCCAGTACAGCTAGTTATGTATCTGATGTTTTGATCATTTTACCATCGATTTATAGAGCCAGCAGTGATTGAAAAAAAAGCGACTATCCCCATTCTATATGTGTCTTGCGTGTTGTGTATTGGAGCACCGAAAAGAGTCAGTGTTCCAGTTTTTATAAGCCATTAGCTGCACAGGCGCCAGCTGCTATCCTTTAAAAATATGGGCATTTTATTGAACCATATCACGCAAAATCTGTCCGTTCTCAGCCTGGCTGGGCCACAGGCCCTCTCCACCCTGCCATGTCATGTTCTTGTCCGTGGGTACACAGAAACATCTCCCGCATGTTATTAAAAATTGTCCGGTAGTGACTCTGTGTTCTTAAATTATCCATTAAAGATTGCACAAGGCACTGTTCTCATGTGTGTTCTTAAAATTGTCCGGTAGATTGCAAAAACTCTCATGCCATATGTTCAAAGAAATTGTCCATTAATTTGCTTTGTTCTCAGTATGTTCTTAAAGTGTGTCCGTATTGGAGTACTGGAAACTTTCTCTGTTCTCATGCTGTGTTCTTTAAAATTGTCCGTGCTAAATTGCAAAAGTCTCCGTTCTCATGTGATGCCAAGAGCCGTCCGTGCTGGCGTGCAAACTCTCCCCATTCTCATGTATGTTCTTAGAGGCCGATCCATTGTAAGATTGCAAGCTCGTTCTCAGGCATGTTAAAATGTCCATTAAGGCCCCGCAGAAAACCCATTCTCCTCTACATGTTGTGTCCGGTAGGTAGCATTATCGACCTGGCAAATTGTCCATTGTGGCTGTTGCAGGCTTCTCTGCCTCATTACATGACTGGCAAAAATAGTCCGGCCAAGTAGATTGCAAGTTTTCTCTCGTTTCATCAAACACACTCAAAACGTCAGTGAAAGGCATTGTTATCTTGCAGATGGTAACTGTCTGGTTTTGGTGGGTTTTACGTTCTTTGCTTATTTTTACGCCTCGTGTTCGCATTTGTTGCAATATTCAAGTCCCCAAGTGCTGAGGAGATTCTTGCAACAGTTAAGAGAGGGGAATAAACATTTCATGTCATTAGTGAAAACTCGGTATAATATTTCCTTTATATTCCATGCAACCTCTTTTAAACTGCTCCAGCTTTTATTCATAACGAATCCAAAAGACCCGAGCATTTGAAGATGCCTTTCTTTCTTCTAAGCCCTTTCCATCGGCATGGGGTTAATGCATCCCACAATGTTGTGTTTGGAGTTATGGCCCCATCTCTTACGCGGCTATTTCTGATTAGCTGCAGCCAATTTCAGAATGATAAATGAGTCGTTCCAGCAATGACTTTGTCCTACTCACTAAGCAACTCATTATCTTCGTACAACACCTGACATTTATTCTCTTTTCTTATACCATGTCTTGGTGAATGAAAAAGGAAGAAGGACTCCTGAATATGAGACATGCCTGAGGAGATCTTACCAAGTGGACCGCTTTCAGTAGTGATAGCTCTGAAATTTTCCATTGAACCCTTGGAAATGTACATCGAAATAAAGAAAACCGTACTAAACGTGGAGTAATAATAGAGGATGTTTAATCTGTTGGCATAAACTTGGCGTCAACAAAAATTTGTTAAAAATGTACCAATAGCAGCAATTGGTGTTTCCTACTGAGTGAGGTACCAGGCTCAAAAGATTTCATCAGTGATCGAAAAATCCCAGATAATTGGCTAAAAAAAATAGAGGAAGGTATCACTATTTGATTTGAAAAATCAAATTCAACAAACTCTATTTTTTAAAAAGTAGCACTATATTTAATAAATATATCAGTGCCCACTGTGTGTCTTTCAAAAAATGTATAAAGCATATTTGCATATGTGTTTTCTATAAATTGTCCGTCTAGTGTCTCTACATATTTGTATGGTATATATATATATATATGTTTAGAATTAATCATTAGCACAATTTTTCATAAAGCCCGTATGTTTTATAATATATATGCTAATTTTTATTTATTGTGTATCCTTCAAAAATATATTATTAATAAATATATATGTTCAATATAAATATAAATATATATTTATATTGTATTTTGCAGCTGTGAGTGCTATATACAATAAATATAAACATATAATATTGATCTATGTATATTTGAAAGTAGAACATGTAAGCCAGCTCCGTGTTACAACCACGTCTTTTCATGCTTAATATTCCACTTAACTGTGCATTTAACATTTATATCCGAAGTTGAAATTTTCTACACCGGTGCAAACTTGTAATTTTATTTCAATAATTTGTGACTATATTTCCATTCCTAAATTGAGCAGAGACTAACAACAGAAAGTGGCTTAATGAAAACATTCTACACGCCAAGCAGTTCGAACTATTCAAATTCTTTCATCTATTTCCCTTAACCATTACAGCTACGTACAATCTCCACTGCCCCCATTCCTCCAACAGTGCCACTAAACATAACTCTTCTGAAGCACTCCGTCAGCACTAAAGGAATTTATCAAATCCCATGGCTGAGCAGCAGAGGTTGCTGAAAGACCTCTTCTTAAAACTTGCTTGGTGGCTCTATTTCACGAATGCTGCAACAATTCTTTAGTTATGTTAGACATTTTATATCAAGGGATATTACTTTTATTTGCTTTCTGGCACCAAACTCGATACTAAACACATGGCATTGTTCTTTTCTTGCCGTGTTTCTTTCTTGTTATTCAAAGGAAAAATCATTGCTTCTGAAACCTTCTTATTGAACATAAAGCAGGCGAAGAAAGACATGTAACTTACCTGAAGTGACTGGTGAAACCAGAGAGTATATTTCTGACCAATTTGCCCAGATAAGAAAACTATTGCTAAACAGAGGAGAACTAGAAATTCTAGTATTTTTATTAAAAAACTAATCTGTAACAAATACTTTGTAAAGATAGTAAGCTGTTCTTTACGACATGTGTGGCTTGCGACGCAATAGATCTAAAAATTAGACATGTTGTCAAAAAAAAACCAATTGATGAAGCAATTAAAAAGACCAAATAGACACCCAAAAAGTTATTCTGTTTATATTTGAAAATTCGACCCTCATTTTAAGCTACGACCCATCTTTGTATGCTATATATAACCACCCAGTTTTCCCATTCGTTGGCTCCAACATCCAGCAATATGG
>BPLR01005435.1:0-39458 GCA_021605095.1 Caerostris extrusa | reverse complement strand
ATACTGCGTGAAATAAATTCATTGTTAAAAATAGTATTTATTCTTATAAGAGTTATGCACCAACTAGTCAAAATTTCAAGATGTGATGAAGCTTTTTGGGGACACCTATAAGAGATAAACGTGCGTGGCGTGTGCTTCGTTCACATCATTCCCATGCTGTATTGAGGCTACTCAGCTCTACGCACAGTGATGTAGTAGTAGTAGTAGTAGAAGAAAAGTATGGTCACTAGAGAAACATTCATTATTTATTATTATTGATGTAATCTAATCTTAATAATATGAAAAAAATTTCAGGATTAACTGTTTAGGAAAAATAATCGATGGAATAATAGTCCAAAGGTAAATGAATAAGTCAATAATAGTTTCAGCCACACAAGCATCATTCATTTTTAAACTTTATATCTTGAAATCCGATTTTCCCTTATATCTTATGGGAAACTATTAACCTTTCTCCAGGTCTCAAATCTAGGCGATTCTAGGGTACCAATATGAATATAAAGAACCAAAATTAATTGCAGACAATATAATAAAAGTGACACCTAATCAACTATCTGCTGATCTCTCGAGATCCGAGAACTGCAATGGAAAAATAATATAATCATTATTTTCCTTCATTCTCACAGATTTTCTCCCCCAATAAATGTATGCTATAAACAAACAATAACATTCACGGTATTTGGTACTAACAACAATAAATAACATATTAATTTATCTAGAAAAATTCCTTTCTCTCAGCATTTGAAACAACAAGCGAAATTGTCTTATATCGCAACTGTACAATAGCTGGCGATTCATCAATAGCAATCCATTAGATTAAACAAAAAAACAGCAAATTCTTACTTAGTTGCCCAATTATTGCAATATTCATGAGTTCCCCGATCTGCAAACAAATATATCCACAACATCTTTTTATTTTTTTATTTGTGTATAATATAATTGATTTATTGTAGCATTTTATTTCCTGTATTTGTGAATAGAAATATGCGTTTACTCGTAGGATTCCATCTCTCATCTCACTGGACAGAAGTGAATGGAAGAAATAAGGTTTTAAACCCGTCATGTAAGAGATGTATGTGTATTATTTACAAAAAATTTATGGTAAATATGTGTGGCTAAATTGCAGGGGATGGTTAAGAGATTCTTTATTAAACTTTCCTGCCATAGAAAATGTGTGTCAGAAAGCCTCGGGATTAAAATAAGTTAGATAAATGAAGTAAAAATAGACGAAGTAATAGTGAAATAGCGCATACATACTTGGGGTTCTGGGAGTACACTGGAGTTTTATTCGAATCTGGCTCCAGCATGATGGAACTCCTGCACATTTCAGTACTGAAGTCAGATATTACTAAACTAGACTAGTTTAGCCTAGTCTAAAAATAAATTTGAAGGGAATTTTTGTAGCTAGATGAAATTCTCGAAAGTATAACATGTTTGGAATTTTTGAAAATGCAGGAGACCTGTGTGCCGATAATATTAAGTTGTAACTGTTGATGTTCTAATGCAGCTGGCTCTACAGAGACAGTTAATCTTTATACCACAAGCAAGGGGTGCACCGCTGTTACTCATTTAGCACTACCCACGGGGCTTTGGTAGCTTGAAGATATTCTACAGACGCGAAGTAACACTACCCCCACAAGGTATACGATCCCTATTAGACCGGGACCTGCTGTTTTTAAGTGGATTCGAACCCACTACAAACATCCATGGCACTGCCGGAGACTCGAACCCAGGAAACCCTCTGGTACCGAGTGTCAGAGCGCTAGCCACTCGGCCATCAGGTATCAGTATTGATGGTAACTTTTTTGAGAATCTAGTCTAAGAACACTTCTCATTAAGAGACTTCATTTGACCAGTTTAAATTCACCTTCTCATAACCACTTTTCTCATAACCACATTTGAAAGTGCCATATCCAGTCATAAATTTTAGATGAAAAAAACTATTTTGAATTACTCTAGCTTTCATACAATTTAGCTGAACATTTTCCAAGCATCCCATATAATGCCTATGTATGCATTTTGCAAAAGTTTTTTTCATTTTTGACGATAGGGGAATTTTGGCTTTGCTGACTCACAATTTTTGTTTTATTGTGTCTACTATTTTCATTACAATCTTTATCCAAGCAAAATAAAAACTCCTTAAAAAGTTAGTTAGATTAATTTGCTATTTTAAATGGTTATATTGCTGTCATTTTTAAAGATGGGTAATTCTGGAAATTATAGATTGATTTACAGTGGATAAAAAAGTATTGGCAATTGCCTATAAATGATCATATTTGCTAACAAAATATGTTTACAAATTTTATTTTAACATAGCGATTACAGAAGGAGAAAAGACAAACAAATTTAACGAAATTTTCATTTAAATATTTTTAGTCAAAATCTACGAGAAAATCAAGGAATTTACATGATAAAAAGTATTGGCAAGAGTATGAAATTGACAAGGAAATTATGAGCGAAAAAAAATCAGTATATGTTTAGTACTTTTGTATGCATACCTTCTGCATCTATAACAGCTTGTAATCTATTTCTCTTAAGGAAACTAAGGTCTTTGTTGTACTGTTGGGAATTTTTGTGCCACTCTTGCAAGAGTAAACGTTTGGAGGTCGTCTTTACTTGAAATTTTATGTTTCTTGATTTCTAGATCCAGCAGGTGCCATAAATTTTCAATTGGATTGATGTCAGGCGATTGAGGTGGGGTTTTAATTGGCGAGGAGCATTGTAGAGTAGCCATTCACGGGAGATTCGCTGTATGCATGGGGTCATTGTCTTGTTGAAAAACGGATGATGTTCCCAAACCAAGATTTCGGGCACTGATTTTTAAGTTTATGGCGCAAAATGTCAATGTATGTACGTGCTGTCATAATACCATCAATAAAAAAATGCAGTTGCCAATTCCATTAGCTGCCATACAGCCCCAAACTAAGACTGCCTCCCACCATGTTTTTACAGTAGCAGTTAAATGTTGCTTTTCAATTCAGTATTTGGCCTCCCTCCACACATATCGTCGTCCATCACTGCCGAAAATGTTAACTGATTCGTCGGAAAAAATAACTGTGTTCAAAACTCTTCAGATAAATCAACGTGGGATATTGCGAAATCTAACCTCTTTCTCCTATTTATTTCCGAGATTAATGGTTTCTTTCTAGCTGCCCTTCCACAATAACTTCTCTCGTGTAAAACATTCGTACAGTCTGTACGCTGAAAGTCTTTTGCGAAGTGAAAGCAACTTCTCTTGCTATCTGGGGTGCACTTATTTTAGGGTTTTTTCTTAATCTTGTTAATAATGACACGTTCTTCTCTTGTAGAAAATATTCGAGGTCGTCCACTTCTAGTCTTATTTTCGTTGATCCTGTTTCCTTCAACTTTTTACAACACTTCTGACAGTAAATAAACTTATATTGAACTGCACTCCTATAGCACGATAAGTTAAACCTTCATTTCTGAGCCTAATAATCGTGTTTTTAACACTAACGGCCAACTCCTTCTTCGATTTCGAAGTCATTTTACTGCAGTAATCGCAAAATAATGCACAGACACTTTTGAGAGTTTTGCAGACTTTATACCGGTAGAGTTTCTTATCAGTCGAAACATCGGGACTTCAATGTAACAAAATTTGCATAGCAATTAAAACTTTGCCAATACTTTTGACATGCAAATTTTCGTTTTTGAAAGAAAAAATCGTAGAAAATGCAAATTAAAATAAAATTTTTACTATTTTTATATATCGAAGATGTCTTGTATTTAATTACGACAGCTAAAATTATAACATTTTATTTATTCGTCAATATGAATAAATTAAGGCAATTACCGCTGCAATACTTTTTTTACCCACTGTATGTACGCCTCATTTACTGCTTCATTTCGATCAACATATTTTTGCAGAAAAATGTTTTGCTAAATTCAATTTTTTTTTTTTAATTCTCTGACTACATTTAATTTTTATTCTTTCCATAGTGAATACGAACCTGATCTTAGGTATTAGCCAGCAGATAAAAAGTCAGCTGTTTCTTTTGTTGTTGTTTTTAAACCTCAGACCAAATCTAATTTTCTTCTTTTCATAGCAGATTCGCACCTGATCTTAAGTGCTCGCCAATAGATAACAATTCAGGCAGTTTTCTTTCGTACTCCTCTGATCACATCTAATTTTTTTCGTTCCATAGCGGAATCTAACCTGATCTTATGTATTAGCCAGCAGACAACAGGTCAGGCAGTTTTTCCTTATTTTTAAAAATCATTTGGTTACATCCAGAGCCGGATTTAGATGAAAAGAGGCCTAAGCTATTCCACTTATGAAGCTCTTTTCGTCTCCCATTTTTAAGTTTATAAAATTACTAATTATGTTTGTTTATTAGTCATGTGTAGGATTTCTCCTTATTTTCGATTCAACTTTTTAGTGTTTACTGTTTTTAGAATAGTGTAATTCTAATTTTGCTAACAATTTGAATGCAGGTTCCTCTTGATTTTGAGGCACTAGGCTGAAGCCTAGTTAGCCTATAGGAAAATCCGGCCCTGGTTACATCCAAGTTTCTTCTCTTCTTAAGTTTCATCTTAAGTACTGGATTCGAACCCGATCTAGTTAGTAAGCACTAACTAGTAGATAACAGGCAGGAAATTTCTTATTTTAAAGTCAAAATATGACTTGGATTAAAAATTTAAAGTACTCAACTTCGTATCTAGATAGATTTATGTGGTAATGGCTATTAAATATATAATTCTTCACGCTGGTATACATAGCTTACTCTTTTATTAGTTTAATTTCAAGTAGAAATCAAAGAATTATTTAAATTAAATTTGTTCAAGCCCGATTCGTTTGATATGTTTTGTCACTCTACGGCCATCTTCTGAGCATGAAGTCTTAATAGACCGGAACCTACAGTTTAAAGGGGGATTCCGAACCACTACAAACATCCATAGCACCACCGGGACTCGAACCCGAAACCTGTGGTACCGAGCGCCATAGCGCTAGCCACTCGGCCATTCAGGCCCCGCCCGATTCGTTGCAGCGTTCATTACATTCACTTATTTCATGAACAAGAAAACTCGATGGCGATTGTGATGATGTGTGTAAAGAGTGTAACATCAGTACTAAGACCACTTGGGAGTTGTACGGGTTTTCTTTCACAAGAAACGCAAATGCATGGAAGGTACTTCTAAAAGTTCTTATTGAAATCAATTTCTTCCTCTTATTGCCAGTAAGCTTTTTTCATTGACATGTCAAACACGTGCACCAATATTTAATGAAAACTGCATGGAAAAAATATAACCAAGCTTAAAAACTTCACGAAATGTCTTATTTAAGAAATTTAATGAAAGAAGTTTCTTTATTAATAAATCAATGTAGAATAATTTTTATGAGTGAACAGAAAAGTTATTGAAATTATAAACAATGCCTGGGAGGTTGTATTGGACAACATAAGCCTGAATGTTGTTAAGGGTTGGGCTTCTGACCAAAATATACTAACTGACAAATGAAGTACACTAAAATTATCCATGTTTATGCAAAATATGCATACGAGATAATCGCTAGCCACACAAAGTAACACTATGTGTTTCGTAAATAAAAGAAGATGCAAATTTCCTAAATGACAATGAACAAACTCCGGGGCACTCAGACTACGATGGCACCGGCAAATCAATGCTGATCTATCGAAATTTAAGTCTCTTTGTAAAGTAATATACTATATACAGTGATATACTAACTTATTCCTTTTAAACTTAAAATGATACTAATATTTAAGAGTAAAAGTGATATTTAGGTAAGACATATCCTCATATTTCAGTAAGAAAGTGATATTTAGAGTAAGAGACATCTGATTTTTTACGATAAGAAAGTGATATTTAGAGTAAAGAGACATCCTTATATTTTAGAATAAGGAAAGCTGATATTTAGAGTAAGAGACATCTTTATATTTAGAATAAGAAAAGTGATATTTAGAGTAAGAGACATCCTTATATTTAGAATAAGAAAGCGATATTTAGAGTAAGAGACATCCTCATAATTTAGAACAAGAAAGCGATATTTAGAGTAAGGGACATCCTGATATTTAGAGCAAAGAAAGCGATATTTAAGAGTAAGGGGACATCCTCATATTTAGAGCAAGAAAGCGATATTTAGAGTAAAAGGGACATCCTCATTATTTAGAGCAAGAAAGCGATATTTAGAGTAAAAAAGGACATCCTCATATTTAGAGCAAGAAAGCGATATTTAGAGTAAGGACATCCTTTATATTTAGAGCAAGAAAGCGACATTTAGAGTAAGGGACATCCTGATATTTAGAGCAAAGAAAGCGACATTTAGAGTAAGGGACATCCTGATATTTGAGCAAGAGAAAGCGACATTTTAGAGTAAGGACATCCTGATATTTAGAGCAAAAGAAAGCGACATTTTTAAGGGCAGGGGACATCCTGATATTTAGAGCAAGTAAGCACATATCATAGAGTAAGGGACATCCTTATATTTAGAGCAAGAAAGCGACATTTAGAGTAAGGGACATCCTTATATTTAGAGCAAGAAAGCGACATTTAGAGTAAAGGAGAGGACATCCTTATATTTAGAGCAAGAAAGCGACATTTAGAGTAAGGGACATCCTTATATTTTAGAGCAAGAAAGCGACATTTAGAGTAAAAAAAAGGACATCCTTATATTTAGAACAAAGAAAGCGATATTTAGAGTAAGAACATAACCTAATGTACGAAAGGATATTTAGGGCAAGAGAATAACCTGATGTTTATATTACTTATTTTCTTACTGAAAATTATATTTTAGAATTAGAATTTATTATTTACAGAAAAAGAGACTAAGAGATATCTTAATATTTAAGAGTAAATATTAAAAGAAAGACTACCAAATCCGTTAAATTCTATTTATTTTTTAATACGGAAAAAAAATATGTAAATGTTGATCATTTTATAAATATTTCGATTAGCCTAAAAATAACCGTTTACCTATAACATTAACCTGAAACCCTTTTAGTATATTTCTTAAATATGCATTGTGAATCCTTGATTTCAGTCCTGCAATTATCTGAATTCTAATACAATCTGTACTTTATGAGGAAATACAATTTCAATCATTCAACAAAAAATAACTATCTCAATAGTAATTGGACTCCAACAAAAAAAAAAAAAAAACGTATTTATTTAAAAAAAAAAAAAAAATCTCATAAGGCTGAAAATTAAAAAAAGGCATAAGATTGTTTTTCACAATAATATTTTAATATTTAAAGTTATGAAATTCTTCATTTATAAAAAAAAAAGAATTTCATATGTTTAAATTAGCATTTTCAATGATTACATAGATCAAATGATCCTATACTTTGAAAACGAAAGATTAAAATGCAATTCTGAATCAAAAAAAAGGGAGATTTGCATTCTTGTTAGTCATCTAATAGTAAATGTTTCGTTTATTTCATTTTATTTCAAAATAAAATGAAATAAATATGCAGAAAATCAAGACATTTTTAATAACATATATAAATTTTGAAGAGACGTATCATAGTTTTTAAAAATATCCAATTTTTGAAAATGTGAAGCTCCAAATAGTAAACATCAAACAAAAAGTTTTTATAAAAATAATTACACTATTATTACTTGTCTTTATGCCCACTAAAAATTGAAATATCTCATAAGCTAAAAATAATTTTCCTGAATTCATCCACTTTTGAAAAGACATTGATTATAAAGATATATAATCTTACATATATAAAAATATTTTTTTATACATAGAGAGCAATGCAAATATAAAACTATGAACAAAGTTATATTTGCATTTTATTCATTATAAATTGTATGTTATTAAGATGCATAAATGCAAATGTCAAAAAATTCTTCTTTGTCAAATTGACTTGACTGTTTGTTATTAATATTAAATATTTGTCTTAAAACATTTTTAATAACAACAAACATCAATTTCGAAAAAAGATATCATAGTTTAAAAATAACAACGCAATTTCGAAGATCTGAAATTCAAATTAGTAAAAATAAAGCAAGATAATGTCATATAATTCCGAAGAATAGTAAAAAAGAAAGAAATTTTAGACTAAGATTGCCTGTTTTAAATTCAATTTTTAAGTCATCATCTAAAAATTAGTCGTAAAATTCACCCCACTTTTAAAAAATTTCTTTAATTATCTAGGTATATAACCTTCTTTATGTATAAAATATATTTATGTATAAATAAATATTAAAGTTAATAAAAATAAAAGTTAAAGTTAACAAGTTAGTAAACGTAAAACAAAATTGAATATAAAATTGCAGGACTTCCAAAGGATCGTAAAAAAAAAAATATTAAATTTTTAATTTGATTTACTTAACTTGTTTTTTATGTCTACAAAATAGTCGTAAAAAAATTCATCCTACTTTTTTTGAAAAATGCTTTAATTATATAGATAGTTAAAACAAATTTATGTAACATATTTATATATAGATATAAAAAGTTAGTAAAAGTAAAAAATAAAATGCATATAAAATTGCTGGACTTCCAAAGGATAGTAAAAAATACTAATAAATTTTTAGCTAAGCAAAAATATTTATGTCCACTATGATTTGAAATTTCTCACTAGCTAAAAAAATTGTCCAAATCCCACCCACTTTTTGTTCATACAAATATATGATCTTATGCATATATTAAATATATATATACATATAAAAAAATTATATTAGTACCTTAACTCATTTATAAAGTGCATATTATTACAGTGTCTAGAATAATGCATTTTTATCTAAATTTCTAAAACAACATGTAAAAAATAACCACAAGAGTTAAAATACCAAGTACGCAGCACACTTTTGAAGTCCACTGACAAGATCTAGCTATAAAAGATATAGATATATATGGGGTGCAATGTAGACTTACCTCTTAGTGGTGTACCCTGGGCAATGTTCTATACGAATAAGCGATCTATAGTTTTCGGCACGATCGTGAGGTCGTCTTGCGTGTATTGCAATGGAATGATGGTGGCTTGTCTCAATCAAAAAGAACTGATCTAATGAACATCTACATTGCATTGGGATTTTCGACCCACCAAACTGCCCTCTTTGCAATTTGGCAGAACTCATCTCCATCTTTTCTTGACATTTCTTGGAGAATCAGAGATGTTTGGTTTATCGCTCTACGGTCAATTTTTGCATACTTTAGGCTAATTAGACCCAAGCCTTCAGTTCAATGTGGATTCACACACAAACATACACATAATTCCCTCACAACATTCACACACAATTCCCTCACAAACATCCATTCCACAGCCATGATTCGAACCTGAAGCCTGTGGTACCAAAGACCAGAGTGCTAGCCAATTGATCATCAGGCTGCAATCGGAGATGAGACACTGGCAAGCTAGAGAACCCTTAACGCAATGACTTCAGTCAACTTCGTTGAAATCTTTTTGTGTACATTTTCTTTTTCTTTGTTATTCTATATACACTATATATATATATATATATATATATAGTGCGTGTGTGTGCAAACATTTTGTTTTTTTGTGTACTATGTGCTTTTAATGTATAAAATATTTTGTTCATAATGTTTGCATTTACATTACATAATAATAAAAGTCATACAATGTGTACAAAAAGATTTTTTTTTTTAATATTCATTAAAATATGCATAAAAATTGATCTTTTATTTTCTTGGATACTTTCTTTATAGCGCCCTTGGCGTCTCTGGCGCGTTTTGAAACAATGTTGGCGACAGGAAGAAATTTTTATCAATTACACTCAATATAGTAACTTTTTAGCAAATGGAACCACATAGTTCGTATCCCATACTGGTCTACTGGACTAGGATAATATTTCGTATGCGTGGTTAAATATGATCTTGTAGCTAACGTGATAGGTTCTTGTTCACCTACTATATACACTCAAGAGCCAAAACATTCTGACCCCTGTCAATAACGAGTTGGCCCACCTTTCAACAGCCAACCCGCCTTGGCATGGTTAATACCAGTTAAATACCACTTCCACCTGATCACGTGCCTTCCACGTCATCCAGGCGAGTTCATTGCAAAATGTAAGGATGGTCATAATGTTTTGGCTCTTGAGTGTAGTTCTTGCGCATATTAATGCATTATCTAGTAATTTCCGCAATTCTTTTTATTGGATGCAATTTTAAAATGGGATAAGCTTTTTGCTTCAATAAAATGCATAATATGGTGCCTGATGGCCGAATGACTAACACTCTGACGTTCGGTACAACAGGTTTCGGGTTCGAATCCCGATGGTGCCATGGATGTTTCTAATGGTTTGGAATCCACAAAAAAAAACATACGATCTAATAAGATAATAAGTTCTATAAGACCGTAAAACGTTGGGCGTAGGGCTGATAACCGTATCCCGTAAAAAGAAAATATCTCCTGTCTCGAAATCTGGCAATAGGCAGACGACCTTGTATTGCGCCGATGAGGATTTGATGGGGCCTGATGGCCGAGTGACTAGAGCTCTGGAGCTCCATATTTCGAGTTCGAGTCCCGACGTTGTCATGGATGTTTGTAGTGGTTCGGAATCCACTTTAAACCATAGGTCCGGGTTTAATGTGACTTTAGAGAGTTGGGTAGAAAATTCTGCTCCTTAAAAACAAAGCATCTCGTCTCGAAATCTGCCAGTAAGAAGGCGGCGTTGGCTCACCGCAGGGCTGTTGCGCTACTGATGATGGTAAAAATACGTAATGGGCTCTTGAAATTAAATTTTAATCTTCTTGAAATTAGATTAAAATCAATACTGATTAATACTAAAATTAATACTGACGGCTAATGTCGTTATAACCAACAGAATTGAGACACTTGTATTAAGACGGGAATGAATAAATAAGTAACAACATTAAATAACATTTCGGATTCAAGTCCCGGAGGTGACACGAATGTTTGTAGTGATTCGAATTCACTTTAAATTCTAGATCCCGGTCTAACAGGACAGTAGAGCATTGCGGAGGTATTGTTACTCGCGTCTGTAGCTTCTCTTCAAGCTACACGCACCTCTTGTGTAGTGCTAAGTGATTAACAGCGCCTGCCTTAAGGTATTAAAGACAACAGTCTCATTGTTTGCTAGCTGCATTAAAACAAAAAAAAAAAAAATAATAATAACATTAAATAAATAAAATAATAATATCAGTTAAGGAAGGAAGGAAGTCTGCAAACCGTCTGAAACATGATTGGCAGAAGTTCTTATCTCTTAGTTTCTAATAAATGAGAAAACAGAATGAAATATTTTTCCTAACAATTAAATGTTTTTTTTCGATTAAACTAAAGCTGAATTATGATCTTGTTTAGTCTACAATCCATATCTGTTTACGTTTCGGATACGAAAAACAGATGTGATTAATAAACAAAAATCAATCAAAATATTTTGTTTAAAAGCGAGTTTAATTTCAGCCATTGCAGTTGCTCAGGAAAATGCATAATAAAAAATATGCTGATGTATAAGAGATAACGTCGGTATCTATCGCAGACAAAACAGATCAAGTTTCGGTTTCGTCAATCATATAATTTATAAAAATGTGTAGTTGTAGTTATGAAATTATACACGCGTTCACAAAAGTTTTACAATTAAAAAAATTGTAAAAAAATTAAACATTTCGTTTATTTTTAGGGCACTATGTACTTCAATGTACAAGATATTTTGCATTTGCATTATTAATAGTAAAATTTATTCAAGATTCCAAAAGATATATAAAAAATATATATATTAATAATATATAAATACTTTTACGTTAGGATATATCATATCATAATTAAAAAATACCGGAAAACTCTCAGAATGCAGCATGGCTATCAATTACATTCGTTTTAACCACGTTGTCCCTATAGCCATCGAGTCTCCACATCTGCTCTAGCTCGGATTTCAGTTCGAGTCCCTGCAGTGCCATGGATTTTTGTAGTGGATCGGAATCCACGTTAGCCCCGGTCTCATTATGACTGTAAGAGCGTCACAGAGACAGATAGACTTCTCACCCATATCATTTCCAAACTGTAAACGGGCAACTCAGTTCTAGGCACAGTGATGTGGTGTAGTGTAGTAGTATAAGAGTCTCCTCGTTTCTGAAGCAATGACTTCAGCAGATTGCAATCTCAGTTAAGCACCTTATTTCTGGGTCACGAATGCGTTAAAAAAATAAAATTAATAAGCAAGAATAAAAAATAATAATAATAATAACAGAAAAGGATTTATTTTGGGATCAATTTTTCCCTATTACATTAATTATACAATAAATGGGGAATTAAATTTACATTTTTCGGTAATTATTTTTCCAGACGTAGTTTTTTACGATCATAATTAAATCCAGCATTAAATAATAAATAATAATCCGTAACGTATAATAATACTTAATTAAAAATGATATCTCTCTCAATTTACGCTGTATTCAATTAAACTAATTTTGTTTTTGACAATATCATTATATTAAAACAAGAATAATTAAACTATATTTTTATAAAAATATCTAAATAATTATGCTACTTCCATTAACTCGTTGTTTTTTTATTAACAGCAATTAAGATTAATTTGATCTCTTTTTAAAATTGCTCTTTAATTTATTAAAAATGCATCAGACGTCGTATAACAGCAAAGCAGTATTTTATCATACGACGATAATATGAATAATAATAATGATTTTTATTAATAAAAAAAATAATAAAATGGTTTACAAAAAATAACACACATTTGGATCATCCTATTTAACTATGAATTTACTATATATCTGTCGTTTTAATGACTAACAATGCTTTAATTAATTAAAATAAGTGCCCCAGTGGTACTGTACTGTGACTAGAATGTATAGAAAGTATGGTAGTAGTTAAGGAAATTAAGTTAAAATAAAATAAACTGATTTAAAAATAAAATTAAAATTAAGAGATTAATAAAAATTTTATTTAACCAGATGGAGCTGAATCTATTTTTTCTCATTATTTCTAAATATTTTATTTTTAAGATTTTATTTATTTACATTTATTTTATTTTAAGATTAACAGATTTATAAGTAAAATTAAAATTAAAAGATTAATAAAAATTTTATTTAACCTGATGGGCTTCATTCAATTTTTATAGTTTTTTTTCTAATTATTTATAACTATTTTTCAATTCCTTCTATTAGCTCACACTCTCCCTATATATATCTTGTTCAAATTTTCAATCGTTAAAAAAAAAACTTTACATTCATCCACTCAAGTTCAAATACATTTTTTTTTTTAACGTAGTGGATGACACTTGATGTTAATACGGTTTTTTCAAATATTAATTCATTCATTAAATCCAATTAATTAATTTTAGTTTTTTACATTTAAGTTGCATGTATCTACCAATAGATGGCGTCAGATAAACTTAAAAAAAATGAATGAAAATTATTTATAAAGGACTTTCTGCAATAGAGTGAAAAAAAGTACGAATTGATTCTAAAATTTTTTTTTTTATATTACTTGTTTATTTTAAGATTTTATTAATTTTTTTTATTTATTTTATTTTAAGATTAACATATTTAAAACTAAATTTAAAATTAAAAGATTAAAATGGGCCTCCTTGTATTTTTAAAGTTTTTCTCTCATTACTTATAAATATTATTTTAAAGTTTTTATTTATATTTATTTATTTTATTTTAAGATTTAAAACTAAAATTATAATTAACAGATTGAAATGGACCTCTTCCTATTTTTTTATAGTTTTTTTTTTTTTTTTTCATTATTTATAAATATTTTTATTTTAAGTTTTTATTTATTTATTTAATTTGTTTTTATTTATTTTATTTTAATATTATTAGAATTAAAAATAAGATTAAAATTAAAAGATTAAAATGGGCCTCCTTTTATTTTTATAATTTTTTCTCATTACTTATAAATATTTTTATTTTAGATTTTACTTATTTTTATTTATTTTATTTTAAGACAAGCAGAATTAAAAAATAAAATTAAAATTAAAAAGAAAAAAAATTAAAAGATTAAAATGGGCCTCCTTCTGTTTTTATAATTTTTTCTCACTACTTATAAATATTTTTATTTTAAGGTTTTATTTATTTTTATTTATTTTATTTTAAGATTAGCAGAATTACAAATAAAATTTAAATTAAAAGAAAAAAAAATTTAAAAATTAAAATGGGCCTCCTCCTCCTAATTTTATAATTTTTTTTCTCTCTTCTTTTTCTTATAAATATTTTTATTTTAAGATTTTATTTATTTTTATTTATTTTATTTTAAGATTAACAGAATTAAAAATAAAATTAAAGAAAAAAAAAATTATAAAACTAAAATGGGCCTCCTTTTATTTTTATAATTTTTTTCTCATTAAAATTTTATTTATTTATTTTACATATTTTATTTATTTATTTTATTTTAAGTTAACAGAATAAAAAAAAAAATTTAATTTTAAAAAATTAAACGATTACATCAGACCTCCTTCTATTTTGATAGTTTTTTGTCTCCTTACTTTTAAATATTATTGTTTTAAGAATTTTTTATTTATTTTTAAGTATTTTATTTTAAGATAAAAAATATCTTATAAAGGTATTTATGGTACGTATACTTGGAAATCATTTACAATTATCATTAACAGTACGTATTTCAATTCTATTATAGCTATTCTATCATATTATTCTATACTTTTAAGTCTAAATTACTTCCGATGTCCCTATTAATAAAGTTACACCAAATTGTCTGTCTATTCACTAATATATTACTTCTCCTCTTCATTTACTATTTTAGTTTTGACGATTTTAAAATACGTGCTGCCATCTGGTGAATAAAATGGAAAAAATATTAATGTGAATTTTATACATTTTGATTTATTTTTACATAATACATAATATGAAGATATAATAATTATAAACTAATTTATAAAATGAATGAACAAGGAATGAAATTAATCTAAATTTTTTATCTTTTCATTACTCAGCAAGTTTTCTACTTTTTTTATTATTTTAGTTTTATAAGCTTTCAAATTACTTGGTGCCATCTGGAGACTCGAACTCAAAAGAAGTATTAATAAAAATGTTATAAATTTATATTTTGTACATAAAAAAAAATAATATGCCGGACATATGACTCAGTGGTAACGTGCAAAGCTAGCGTGTAGGTAAGTCCAGGTCCGAATCCGCTGATGATGTCATTGCAGTCATTGCTTACAGAAACTGGAAGACTCGATGGCAATTGTAAAAACTTATTTAAGCACTTAACATCGACATTTAGGTTGCCTGATAGAAATATTTTCGTTTCTTCAACGTGTAGCCTAGAAATCCGCTCGTCATCTGAGAGTTGTTCGTGGCATACATCAGTTTGCTAATCACGCTGTTAGCAATAAAAGCCTATGTAAGCAATAACTGGGGCCTGAATGGCCAGTATCTAGCGCTCTGGAGTGCCACAGATTTCGGGTTCGAGTTCCGACGGTGCCATGGATGTTTATAGTGGTTTGGAATCCCCTTTAAGCCGTAGGTCCCAGTCTCTTATGACTTCAAACGCGTCACGAAGCCAAGTCAGACTTCTACCTTACTGATGCACCATCACAACAGAAACTGTCCTCTTTCCCTAGATCCATGAGTGCTGATTTCCTGGATACTGATGGGGCTGCGTCCGCCTGGATGTATACGTAGACCACTGATGGAGTGTCCGTCCAGCACTACAGGACGCTAAGGATTAGTCACAACACAACAACAGGCAATAACTAATTATTTTGATAAATTTAAAAGTCAAAATGTGGGAAGAACCATCCTTCTATTAAATAGAGTGTCTGCATTGATGAACACAATTATTTTTTTTTTTTATTTAAAATGCCAAAAGATTATATGGGTGTCATTTACAAAAAAAATCGACCTCTAATTATATAAAATTTAAAGAAAACCTTCAGATTTAGTTGGAAAAACAAAATTTTGATAAAATAAAAATCAAAAGATTTTAAAAATTGTCCAGCAAAAGTGATCGCTAAAACTATTAACATCAGCTAATGAAATGTATTTATAAATTTAAAAAAATCATGTTTAAGGATCATCAGTTTTAAAAACAAACTTGACACTTAACGGTGAAGCTTCTATATTTCTGATCCATAGCTTTAACTGTAACCCATATTTTTTACTAGAAAATCGTAATATCCAGTTTCTTGATCAATGAAAGCACATCTCAATGTATCCATCTCTAAGAGAAACACTCATTTAAATAAAAAACGAGGGAGCATGATAGATAATACAAGCTATACTGTACTAAAAAGTGATACAAAATACACGGAAATATTTCTCAATCTCCTTTCCAATAGCAAGATAAGGTACACGATCTTTCCTCAATTCGAACCATCTCATTCTCAGAAATGAACAATGAACTTTCAATTTTGCAAAGATAACGAAAACGAGAAGCTTTTGCAGAAGAAGCGGAAACTTTCGTTCAAAAATGCAAAGCATGCATTCTCCTTTTTGTTTATAAAAACGCTGCATGTTATCGAAAAGAGCGTATCCTATAAGAGAGGTACTTGAATATGAAACGGAGTGCATTTAGTTCCCTTGATAGCTGAATCATTGTTTACTGAAGTTTTGAATGTCTTCCTGCATATTAAATGGCTATCGAAATAATAGTTAAAATGAGATAAAAAATTTGTATTAGACCAATACATTTAAAGTCGATAAATAAACAGCAATTTTAAATAGAACTATAGTGTTGCAGGTTGGGCAACCAAATTGTAACTGTATCACGCTAAGGTTTTTATTTATATGTATGCAAAATAAGCAAATAGGACAATTTATTTATATATATATATTGTATTATATATATATATTGTATTATATATATATGGTACTTACGTATTAACGGTACCCGCGCCAACCGCATCTACAGATTTGGCGCCAATCTACACTTAAAATTTTTTGTTCCAAATAATAAAAAATATATATGAAACACTTCATTTAAAATCAAAACTCTTTCAAAATATTTTTATTCCAAATAATAAAGATTGGCGACACTTAAAAACCGCCAAGTCTGTCGCCAAGGTACCGTTAATACGTAAGTACCATATATATATATTGTTATATAAATATTATTTATATATAGATATATTGTTATATAAATATTATTTATATATATATATGTGTGGGATTTGTTTGTATGCTAATCACCAGATGTAGACATATCACGGACTATGTGTCTGACGCAAAACCTTTTTGCCATGTAATGGCAGGATTCGACTTTGAACTCTGGCCCTGGGAGAAGGAAAGAAACCCCGTAGATGGGCGCGAGAGAAGAACTCTGGCCGACGGCGAAAGCTGAAACGGGCTGCGACAAACAGCGACAGAATGTTATTGGCATGTATTAATAATTAATGTAAATATTGCTGTAAATACATTAGAGCTTCATTAAAAATCTCTGTTGAGAGAAAATCAACGTTTCGTTAATGTGTTTGGAAATACACCCCTAGACAACCCACTCCGGCATTAAACTTTTGCTAGACTGATAGAGAAGTCTACATATATATATTTGTTGCTTCATCAATTTAGTTTAATTTTAACATAAAAGGGAATAGCCATAATTTCAAAAATACTAATAAGGGAATGGACAGAAAACTAAGAGTTTTATTTGGTTTGTCGCTCTACGGTCATTTTGTGCACACTTTAGGCTCATTAGATCGGGACCTATAGTTTAACGGGGATTCCGAACCACTCACAAACATCCAAACTTAATAGAATGAAATAGTTGAAAATAGTTTGTATTTTTAAAAGGTATTTTCGTCATTTTAAAATATATATTGTGCTTCTTTTTCATTGTGCCATTTCACAACAGCCCCATGGTGGACAAACGACATCTGCCTACTGGCAGTTTTCGGGACAGGAGATGTTTTTTCTTTTACGTGGTAGGGATGTCAGAGCAACACTCTACAGTCATATCAAACCGGATTATGATTTATCAATTTTTTAATAAAAATGTAGGAAATAAAAAGTTAAACTTGTAATGTGGATTTGGTTTGGTTTGTCGCTCTACGGTTATTTTTTACACACTTTGGGCTAATTGAACCGGGGCGTAAAGTTTAAGTGGATTCCGAAACCATCACAAACTTTTATGCCACTGCCAGGATTCGAACAAAAAGGCTGTGGTGCCAAGTGTCAGAGCGCTAGTCAATTCACAATGTGGAAGAAAATTGGAAAAAACCCAATATAGAAAAAATAAAATTCCATTTTTTTTTTTATATTTATTCATAAAAGTTTCACATTAACAATATCAGCAAGATTCTCAAGTAGTAAAAAAAATTAAAATTTAAAAACACATTTGAAATCAAATATTGCAACCAAAATACTACAAAAATCTTTGAATACACCAGGTAATTAATATTCTTCACTTAATTAGCTTTATTTACAGTTTCTTTTCCAGATATCATATACGAGTAAACAGATTAGCTGGTGAATGTGTTGGAAAATGTTCTGCCAGAAAATATTAGATGACAGTAGTCAAGAACAGTTCATGGCAGTAAAGTGTTCCTGGATCGTGGAGGAAAACAAAAATTGTGTTATTGATTTTAAGAATACGAATAATTATCCATCATTGGCAAAAAGATAAAACTATCATGTATAATTATCCATCATGCCATAAATTGCCAAAGCTTTTTTCAACGACAGGCAAAAAGATAAAAATTGAAAAAAAATTGAATTGTAAATGAATTATTCAAGTGAATATTTCTCCATAAATTGATATCATGTAAATAGATTAGCTGGTGAAAGTTGGAAAATGTTCTGCCATTTCTGAAATAAATATTTTGATGACAACGGTCAAGAACAGTTCATGGCAGTAAAGTATTCCTGGATCAAATCATTCGTAATTAAAATCGTGGAGGAAGGAAATAATTATTGTTATTGTTTTTAAGAGTATGTATCCATCCTGTAATTATCCATCTTGTATAAACTTATCATATATATAATATCCATCATGTATATAATTATCCATCATGTATAATTATTCATCATGTATTAATAATCATGTAAACTATAATTATCCGTCATGTCATAAATTCATCATGTATAAAGCTGTAACGATTGGCAAAAGCATAAAAACGATGGAAAGTCTTCTTGTAAATGGATTAGTCGAGTTATTCGATTGAATACTATTCGGCCACCACGTAAGTAGATTAGCTGGTGAGCGTGTTAAAAAAAATTCTGCCATTTTTCAAATAAATATTTAGATGGCAATCGTCAAAAACAGTGGAAGAATAATCGTGGAAGAAGACAAAAAAATTTTATTGTTTTTAAGAGTACGAATAATTATCTATTATGTATATACAATTTATTTTGTGGATAACGATTAAATATATCAACGGCTACATAATCACACATTGTGTTAACACTAGCTATAAATATAAGTGTAGATAAAAAAATTTATTTTGAATCCAATAAATTCGTTGTTGTAGTTGCTTCTTCAGTTTGTTTAGCAACACTCTCTCTGAACTTGGGTCTGATCATCATTTTGGTGGACATCAAGGAATAATTGGGGCCATGCCATTCGTGCCAGTACACGCCCTGGTATTCGTGAGGATTGAGGCCATTCAGGTACTTGCCGTTCAGATTGCTGGCCTCACACTGGTTGTACCACCAGCCACCAGTGTGGTCTCTGGCGCAGTGTCCACCTTCCCACAAGTCGTGGTCGATGTCGATAGTCGAAAAGGGGATCGATGCGTGATAGGTCATTCCATCACCTGAAAGTAGATGAGGACAGACTTTCATTAACACTTAATATAAAATACTACTCGCAATCATCAACTGAATAATGTCCTTTCATAATATTTAATAGATACTGAAAGTGGTTTTCAATAAATCAATCGTTTCTCGATGTGTAATATATAATGTAACGAGGGAAGATATTCTTAGGCACAATTTATTGTTTGTCATTAATTCTGTTGGTGATAGTATTAAACCTTCTCGTACACTTTTTTTCTTGTCATCGAAAAGGAGACATTCTTATATCCAGATTTCACATAAAGACATATCCTAGAAATTATAAACTCCATAGATTTGGCCTGACTACCTCATTCCATCACCTGAAAGTAGTTTCGGACAGGCTTTCATTGACACTTAATATAAAACACTAATCGCAATCATCAACTGAGTAATAATCTTTCATAACATTTGGCAGATACTGAAAGTGGTTTTCAAAAAATTATTCGTTTCCCTTTTCTCTAATATATAATGTAACGAGGCGAGATATTATTAGACACAACATGTTGTTTGTTGTAAATTCTGTTGGTTATAGTATTAAACCTTCTCATATTTTTTTTCGCAATCATCAAAAGAAAACATTTTTATATCCAGCTTTTGCACAAAGACATATCCTAGCAATTATAAACTCCGTAGATTTGGCCTGACAGCATCTCCATTATGCCCTATTTGCAAAATTTTGGAAACAGTTGAACACACTTTGTTTCAATGCATAAAATATATAGAAGCAAGAAATACACTGCAAAGCACTTTTGGATATAGAAATCTGTTTTACTCTTGTATATGTCAGAGGAGGCTTATTATAAGGCAACAACGATACTTCAATTTCTACGAAAAGTCTTGTAACTCTGTAAGCTGTGGGAGGACTTACATGTTCTTTCTGGGAATTATTATTTCTTTCTCACTTTTTATTTCAGTTGTGTTGGTATTTTCGAATTATTGCTTGATTCGTAACGCCATCTGCACTTTACATTTAGAAATAAAATGTTTTGAAGAAAATTATTAAATATATCAACTATAAATATTATTGTAGAATGTTATTATTATTTTTCTTTATTTACAAAATGCCAATAGGTGAAATATTTCTAGACAACCAGTACTAGTTGTGCTTCATATATTCTAATCATCGTTCAACTGTTAAAGTGTTGTGATCTATTTGATCTGCAGCTTTATCTATTTCGTTATTTTACAAATCTACTCTTCTTATTTAAGTATTTTCTACGCTAGAAAGTACAAGCAACGTTTCTTGTATTTTAAAAGAAATTTGTAAGCCGTTATAGTCAATGATTTCAAAAATTTCTAGTTGTACAACAGCTTATTTAAAAAGGTTTCATTTTCACTTTTTTGTCAAATTTTTGTATCTGTAATATTTTAAAAGTAATTGAATAAATTGAGATAAAGTAGCGTCAGCGAGCATACTTCTCAAAGTACCAAGTCAAGCTTTATAAATATATTTGGATGAAAATTTACATGAAAGAGAGCAGTATTTAAGAAATGAAAACCAGCTTACAAAACAATTAGTTCAAATTTATTGATTGAGATTTTTTAAATTATTGCAAAGAAAAAAAAAAAGAATTTATCTCACAGAGGTAATATAGCATGAGATAAAAAAAAGTTATTTCATTCTTATTATTTTCGAATTATTGCTTGATTCGTGACGCCATCTACACTTTACATTTAGAAATAAAATGTTTTGAAGAAAATTATTAAATATATCAACTATAAATATTATTGTAGAACGTTATTATTTTTTTTTTTTTTTTTTTTTTATTTACAAAATGCCAATAGGTGAAATATTTCTAGATAATTTTTTTTTTTTATAATATTAAGACGCAAAATAAATTCTTATCATAAATTATACAATATTATATTTACATTATTTTATATAAAAACTGATTTTTTTTTTTAAACTGATCACATTTTTCTCTCGATTCAAATTAGTATATAAGTTTTGCATTTTCAAAAAAAAATTTTCAAGAACTATCTTATTAATTATTGATTTTCATTATTCTATATTGATGCACCTAGAATACAAAACCATAATATATATATATATAAATAAATATATTAAAATCAATTATAATTTTAAATTATGCTCCTTTTATGAAAATTGATAAAAATTTATTTATTTAAAACGTATTTATAATGCACAATGCGTTTAATAAATTTCTACAAACTCAACATCAAAACACTTTTTATTTATGTAGAAATAATATTAATAATTATTATTCATTGGGACTCCATATTTATGAATATATACCTATAAGCTTCATATGGCTGTATAAAAGGTGCTTTGCAATAAAATACGCTAAATACGAATAAAATCATTAAAATAAATTCCAAAATATTATTTCTGAAACGTTACTTGATTTGTGGCGCCATCTGTACTTTACATTTAGAAATGCAAAGTTTCGCGGAAAAATAAGAAATTAATGGAAAATTATGGAATATATGAAATATATCAACTATAAATTTTATTATAGTATGTTATTTTTCTTTTCTTTTTTTTTTTTCTTTTACCTGCGTCGCCTGCTCTTAAGGGGCCAACAAACTTCAACATGTACTTTTCCCTCTCACTTCCGACGGCGAATCCGTCGTAAACCGCAAAACCTTTACCGCCATCGAAGTCTTCAAGGTCGACTCTCAGCTCATAGAGGTCTTGATGCGTTATCAAATACAGGTTTTCGTTTCCTGCAAATATACAACACTTAAAACGACAAACAAATATACAAAAAATAAATGTTATGGCAGCCCTAAAAATTTATTTTTTTATTTAAAAAATGAAATTATTAAAAATTTTTAAACATTATTGTTTGATTAGTTTGAGTTTAACTACATTTAAAGACAATATATAGGCAAGATTATGCTACCAATATTGCAGTATGAGCGATTGCGGAATTTTAGTTATTTGCATAAAAAAAAATATATTTTTGTCATTACTTTATTTAATATTTAATTTTCTGGTAATAAATGCATAATGCTATAAATATAGTATTAATAATTTAGATAATGCTATATTGCCAAGATGATTTTACAACAACTACGAATAACGTAAAAATTAAAATGCTTATCGTAAAATAACCCTCACAAAAGTTTTAAAAATATATTAAGAGAAACATAAAATTTCAATATATTGTAGATATAATCCAAGAGCAAGTGAAAAAAAGAGTGAGAGTGAGTTTAAAATAGACTTTTACAAATATAAATTATATTAGCATAAAATGATAAACTAGCATAAATAAAATGCTCAGTTTAAATAAATGATTTATTATGCAGTAATTCCTGAAAATTAATCAACAAAATGTTCTATTTATTAGATATTAGCAAATTCATATTGAAAATGTAAAATTGTTATTGCAATAATAATTGATAATTGTTGCCTAAATAATTGATAATTGTTGTCTAAATAATTGATAATTGTTCCATAATTAATTGCTATGGTGACGCTTAATATATATTTTTGTAATTAACAAAAATAAATTGTTTAAAATTTTAAAACATTGTTGTTTGATCAGTTTGAGTTTAACCACAACTCATATTGAAAATGGATAATTGATATTATAATAATAATCGATAATTGCCCCCTAAATAATTAATAATTGTTTAGACAATATTTCAAAGAAGGCAAGCATTAAACAAAGGAGCTTACAATAAATAGGGATGGAAAGTAGTAAAAAAAAAAAGATATATGTGTATTTTGAGAAATTTGATTTTTTTTGTTTTTAAAACTTAATTAATTTCCAAAAAATAAATGAACCTCACAAACCTAGAGTTTATTCTAGATTAAGGACTATAAAACAAAATTTTTTTAATTGAAATACATCAGATTTATCTAACTGATTGGAATCATTTTCAATGATGTTGTTAATTTTAATTTTTACATTGTCCATCGTTATTTTACTTTTACATGTGTAAAGCAAATATTAATAAATTTTTTTAATAAATGATTGGCAAATAAATTTTGGTAAGTATTGTTTTATACTCAAGGTCTAAAAAGCTTATCACATGACACAAACGCATTACATATAGATAAATGAAGAATATGATCAATGTGTACACTTATATGACACAATTAATTCATTATTTTTATTATTTTGTTAATTTCTTTTAATTAACAGGCCCTTTTTTGCTTTGAATTAGGAAGAGTAAATTTCATACTTATTTGATTATCATATTATTATTTCATTAATTAAATATTTCTCTATTATTTTATTTTCAAAAAAAAAAAAAGCATTTATTCATTAGCCAAGAATTTATTCATTAACGTAAATTTAATCTTAACTTGAATATATTGTTATTTTTTAATAAATTAAATTAAATTTTTATGTTACTTTATTTTTAAAAAAATTGCATTTATTTATTATTATATTATTGCCCATAAAATACTTGGATATTGGTTTGAGAAGTGGGGTTTTTCGTGTTGTTGATCACTTTTAATTTTGGTTTTAAATTTCTTTTACGGACTTTTTTTTTTTTTTTTCAATTTCTTTCACGAATTTATATGCTTAATATTTATATGAAAAAAATAATTATTAAATAACTCAGTAAAAAGATAAATTCAGAAGAAAAATTAAATTAATATAAAATTATTCAAAAAGTTCGTCTGGTGAAAGCAAAGAAAATTTTATTTCAAAGTGAAAATGAGATTTTTCAAGAAAAGAAAATCGTTTGAAATTCGGAATTGGAATTCCAAATTTTGTATACAGAATATTTATTTACAAAATAACTGAGCTATCATTAAATAATTTGGTAAAAAATAAATTCAGAAGAAAAATTAAATTAATATAAAATTGTTCAAAAGGATCGTCTGGCGAAAGCAAAGGCAATTTTATTTACTAAATTATTTAATAATAACTAAATTATTTTGTAAATAAATATTATGTATAAAAATTCGAATTCGAATTCTAAACGATTTTCTTTTCTTAAAAAATCTTATTTTCAATTTGAAATAAAATTGCCTTTGCTTTCGCCAAACGTTTTTTTTTTTAACAATTTTATATTAATTTAATTTTCTTCTGAATTTATTTTTTTACTAAATTATTTAGTAATAGCTCAGTTATATTGTAAATAAATATTATGTATAAAAAATTCGAATTCCAATTCCGAATTTCAAACGATTTTCTTTTCTTGAAAATCTCATTTTAAATTTGAAATAAAATTGCCTTCGCTTTCGCCAGACGATCTTTTGAACAATTTTATATTAATTTAATTTTCTTCTGAATTTATTTTTTACTAAATTTATTTAATGATAGCTCAGTTATATTGTAAATAAATATTATGTTTAAAAATTCGGAATTTAATTTCAATTCCGAATTTCAAACGATTTTCTTTTCTTGAAAAATTTCATTTTCACTTTGAAATAAAATTTTCTTTGCTTTCACCAGACGATCTTTTTGAATAATTTTATATTAATTTAATTTTTCTTCTGAATTTATTTTTTTACTAGATTATTTAATAATAGCCCAATTATTATAATAGCTCAAATTTATTTCAAAATGAAAATGAGATTTTTAAGAAAAGAAAATCATTTGGAATTCGATTTCCGAATCTCTTATACATAATATTTATTTACAAAATAATTTAATAAAGAAATAAATTCAGTAGAAAAATTAAAATAAAATTGTTCTAAAAATCGTCTGGTGAAAGCAAAGAGCAATTTTAGTTCAAAATGAAAATGAGATTTTTAAACAAAAGAAAATTGTTTGGAATTTGTTATTTTTTTTATTATTATATTTTAAGGTTACTGTTATGAGCTTCTTTCTTAAATATTCTAAATTTTATGGGTAATCTATATATTGGACCAACCGATTACAATTTTACGTATTATTTTTATTATTGAAACAAAAAGCGAAAAGTCATTTATGCAAATGTATGTATTTTATTTAAAAAAGAAGATTATTTTGTTTGTTGTTGATTTAAAATTTTGTATTTTTTAACCTATGTCAATTCTGATGTATGTTTTCCTTTTTTTTTTTTTGTAAAGCGATATGGCTAAAAATAAAAAGGCTTTCTCCATCTCGTTTCTTTCCCCATTCCGGAAGAACTCGATCTTTCTACATCTCGTAAAAATAACTTTCGAAGCAAAGAAATAAAAGAAAATACACAGTGCTTTCTTAACTGTTTTGATTTCTCATCTCATGCATTTCATTTTTATGTACCACAAAATACTGCTATCCTCCACATCATACTGAAATACTCTTTAAACAGCAAGAGAGACTTATAGCCGAGATTACAGCGACATCAATATAAAAAGAAATTTCTTACAGAAGCAAATCGGCATACATTAAGTCTCCTTAAATTATTGAAGCGGCCTAATGGCCAATTGGCTAGTGCTCTGCATTTGATACCACAGGCTCCAGGTTTGAATCATGGCGGTGGCATGGATGCTTGTGAGTGGTTCGAATTCACTTTAAACTATAGATCCTGGTCTGTTTAGCCCTCGTGTTCACAAGACAACCGTAGAGCGACAAAACCAAATCCGTAAATTATTGGACCTATTTTGATGATAAAAATTCATAAATAATTACTTAATCAAAGCTCCGATGAATGAATGATTTTGTCAAGTCTTCTTCTTCATTCAATGACCCATATGTGCATATATTTGTAAAATATTATGCACATTAACTGTTAACCATTCTTAATGAATATTAATTTTCCGTACCTAGCCAAAACTCTCCGCCTATGTTGCCAAATCCATATTTATAATCTTTCCATTGCCTCAGAAAGTCCACAGAACCATCTTTACGCCTCTGGAATACCTATAAGAAAAAGTCATAAATAAAAGTATTAATATCTAGTATCATATTAATATCATAAACATTAGCCTTTTTTCTTTACATGTTTAATCTTTTGTTTTTGCAAAATTTAAAAACACACACTTTTTCTAAAAAATATCAAACTGATGTTTATACACCGCATCATGTTATAATTTTTTAATGAACGAAAGAAATGTACAAATTCGATATATTAACGCCGAATTAAAGCTATGCCCAGTTTGAGTTAAATTATATATTTTTTTAAGTTTTTTAAAGCTAAATCATTCACACGAGTACTTATCGAGAAATTTTTAATTTAGAAATAACTGCATAAACAAAAATGCACATAGATGGATTCAAAATGATTTTCCTGACAGCAATAACTGCATTGTGGAAAACCATAAGAAGAGAAATTTTAACTCAAATTTTAAAAAACGCAGATTAAAATTCTGTTTGTATGCTTTATAAATGTTCTATGTGACTCTTTTTTGGCTTGACTTGACTTGAATTGATACTTTGAGATGCATATTCGGTGATATTTTTGTATCTTAATTTGTCCAAACGCTTTGTAAGTACTACAGATAACAGAATTTGACAAAAGTGAAAAGGAAACCTTTATAAAGGAACTACGCCAAAACTCAAAATTCTTAAATTCATTGCCTATGGCGGATTATAAATTATATTTAAAAATATCGTTGCTCGTACTTTCCAGCAACCAAAATAAAATAAATAAGATGATAAAATTTGAAAAAGAAAAAAATGGATAAAACTGCAAATCGAATAGACAATATTTTAACAGTTGAACGATGATTAGAAAATAAGAAGTAAAAAAAAAAAGTCTTTCTTTTCATATGGGTAACATCCAATAGGCAGTCAAACCCGTTTGGACTTACTTTATTACACAATGACAATACTCATACCAACTCCTTTTAAAAGGCTATGCAAAAGACTCTTCCTTTAGGCCTTCTTCGCCTACAACGTAACTACAATAGCCTACAATAACTGAAGGTTCTCAAAAGTTACATTCTTTACAAATGTTCTATGTTACTTTTTTAGTCACATGTTACTTTTTTTTTAGTAACTTCTAATAGATAACTCAATCTCGCTTGGACATTAACACTGCTTTAGTATATTCCTGTGGCCATTGAATTTGATAGTTCATGCGGGGTTTCTGCACTTTAGGGTTACGATTTTGTCAAGTCTCTCTTCCGCGCAGATGTAATCGCCAAAACCGCAGTATTTTGTAACCGCAGCGACCCTTTTGTTTGTTTAGGAGGAGATTTGCGAAAATCGCAAGGGAAAAAAATCGCCGAATAAACAGGCTAAACCCTAATGTGCAGAACTACCGTTCTTGTAGTATTCTGACCAATTGCATCATAAATTTCTTGAGTTATTGAACATTGGTACACTCTCATATAAGTCCATCCAGCAAAATATATTTACATGATAAATCGAAATTCCTGAACTGATTTCAGTTTTATTTTAATTTTAAAAATTAAACCAACATTAAAACATTTTAAAGTTTTTTATTCATTTTGAATTGTATCATTCATTTTGAATTACATTTATTCATTTAATTTTAAATATGTATCAGTTTACGTTTATAAAAGTTAATTTAGCAATTAACAAGTAATATAAAAAAAAATTTAAGTCAATTCCTATTTTTTTCACTATATTGCAGAAAACTCCTTTGCAAATGAAGTTGAAATTTTCCTCTTACATCTGACGCCATCTATTATTAGATACATGCGACTTAAATCTAAAAAACTAAAATTAATTAATTAAATTTAATTAATGAATGCATATTTTAAAAAGACTGTACTAACATCAAGTGTCCTCCACTACAAGTTCAAAAAAAAAGTGTATTTGAACTTGAGTGGAGGAATAAAAAAAAAAGTATTATGAACGACTGAAAATTTGAACAAGATATATATAAGGAGAGCGTGAAATAATAGTAGGAATTAAATGAAAAATTAAATTAAAATTAAAAAGCAATAAAAAAATTTGCTCATTAAGAATGTCGAGCACATGCTGAATCAGAAAATCATTCAATTCCTTCTATTAGCTCGCACTCTCCCTATATATATCTTGTTCAAATTTTCAATCGTTCATAAAATACTTTTTATTCATCCACTCAAGTTCAAATACATTTTTTTTTTAACTTGGACACTGGATGTTGATACAGTTTTTTCGAATATTAATTCAGTAATTATATATAACTAATTAATTTTTTTTTTTAGATTTAAGTTGCATATAGATGGCGCCAGATAAAATTTAAAAAAATGAATGAAAATTATTTATAAAGGATTTTTCTGTAATATAGTGAAAAAAAAAATAGGAATTGACTTTAATTTTTTTTATAAATGTATTACTTGTTTTTTTAATAGAAAAATAAATTACCGTCCATCCACCACCATCTGTGTCCATGTCGCAATAGATAAAGATGGGTCTCCTTGCATAGTCGGGCTGAATTCGATACACTCCGGTCTCGTTTTTCACCTTGCGCTGCACTTCGTAGCAGTCTCTCGGCAGCTGGGCTCCCGAATGGCTCTCTAGATAAACATAGTTTAGTTTATTAGCATAAAGTGTGTTGTTTTAAGGCGGAAGAAAAACACAGTTATCAAAGTTTCCGATGAACTGACTTGTACCAGGGTTTTTTTGTTTTGTTTTTTTTCCAAATAGAAAAATATATTATTTAATGTATTCTGTGTTAATACAAATTAGAAACTGTATAGTAAAAATTAATGTTCAGAAAAGTCCACTAGAACAAAATGAGGGATATACTACTGCGTCCTAAAAGGCAAAACCAATTAATTTTTTTTTTTTCAAAAACTCTTTATTTATTCTTCCAAATTTATTTCATCGCCTTCAAAGTAATCCCCTCCGGACACAATGCACCTGTGCCAAATATTTTTCCAATCCTCAGTGCATGTTAAAAAGTCATCGGCAGGGACGACCTTCAATGCAGTGTGAGCTGGCGCATTCAGTGTTTTCGGTACCAATCGAGATTTGACGCGTTTGAGGCCCAAAACGGAATTGACCGATCCTTTTGAAATTCTAACATTATCAGCAAGGTCTCTAATTGTAAATCGACTGTTTGCAAGCCCCAAACCTTCAGTTTTTTGGACGTGAACTTCGTCGGTTGAGGTGGATGATCGACCAGAGGGCTCTTCGTCTTCAACGCGTTCTCTACCTTCTTTGAACTGTTTATACCACTTGTAAACATTTCTTTCCAATATAGGAATGCTCATCGAATGCCATCTGCAACATTCTATACGTTTTCGCAAACAAAATTTAATGCAAGTCACAGCTGTCACAATGCACACAGATGTCTAGGACAGTGCCAGCAACCTAAAAAGAAAAAAAAATGGAAATTCCATAAGCCCCGGAAATTTAAATTGAAATTTGGTCTTACTTTTTGGACACAGTAGTAACCATCTAAAGGAGTAGTGGAACAATCAAGGGGGCAAAAGTAACCTCGGGTGCATTTGGAATGGTCATTTAATAAAAATAGTGGACAGTGAAAGCATAAAGTAGGTTCTCCAAGCGAAATGATCTTTGCCGGCCACTTTGGAAATGCATCCTAACTCCGCAGGCCGCATATAAAATTATATATATCCCCACATTAGATTTAGACCCACTATAGACATTTTTTAGAGTCAAAAACTGAATGAGTTATTATTTTTGTGTTTATTATTATTCTTACATGTAAGCATAGATAATATAATAATAATGATACTAAACGCACATTTCAAAGAAATATATAACTCTAAAAGTGAAGTATAAAAAATATATAACACTAAAAGCTAAGTATAAAAAATATATATAAATATAAAAGAAATAAAAAAATAATGAAATCATTAAAAAATATTTACTTTACAAGGGCGATATTTGTTTCTCCACTCTTTTAGCTTTTTTTTTTTTAGTCATTTAGCTTTTGCAAATCGATCTTAATTTCAGTATTTGCACATCGTAATGGGTGTTGTAGGTTAGCGTCCGTTATGTTTAAGCTTATTTTGTGTTGGGCCAATTTTTATTTTCAAAACAAAACAAAAACTATTCGCAAGTGTAAGTTAAACCAAAAGCGCTAATAAAATTTGTGCCTGATTTCTAAAATTGGAAATTTTCTCTTTTGTAAAGTAAGTGTTATAAAAAATCTATTTTTGATTCAGATGTTTCAAAAATGTGGTTTAATTCGATATTGCATTGTAAGTCAGCCAGTTCCATTTGGAGATATTTGGAGCGAAATGAATATATATCAGAAATTTTATTGTATTTGTCTAACTCTAAATTACTGAATTGGCTTTGAAAAGCAGCTGTAAGTTTTCTTATTCCTTTTGCATATTTGATGTAATTGTTACATTTTGATTTCTTAAATTCTTTCAACAATGGAAAGTGGTGAGTGTTATTACTTTTCAATTGCGATTCAAATAACAATAATTGCTTCTAAAATGCTTCGATAGTGTTCGATAGCTCGGTCACAAAAATAAACTCAAGTAAAAAAGTGGACTGTATTAATTAATCTCCTTTATTTAGGCAGCCATCAAGCTCGAAGATGGACTGCCACACGCAACCTTTCTCGTTGGTTACAGAAGTTCAACTATTTTACTTATGCAGCCATCCTCGAAGCTTGAAGATGCTCTTTTAAAGCATCAAGCTCGAAGATGCACTGCCACACGACCATTCTCTTTGGTCGCAGTTGTTCAACTCCTTTAGTTTATGCAGCCATCAAGCTCGAAGATGCACTGCCACACAACCTTTCTCTTTGGTCGCTGAGTTTCAACTCCTTCTTACACTCTTTCTCCCGTCATCTCACCCCCTGCCAGACACCCCCACAGACAGGATGTTTTTCTGGACATAGGGCGTTGACCTCCCCTATGCAGGGGAACCTGGGTTTCGACGTAACAGATGGGATTAAATATATCGAGGATAAGGTTATCTTTTCCTTGCAATGATATATTTAATTGATAGAGTTTTTCGACAATATCCACCAAAACGAATAAATCCATTAACAACTCATTATTTCTTAATTCTGGTACAGTCCTAAAGTATGAAAGTAAAAATACAGTATAAAGTATAAAGTAAAATATAACAAATGCATTTCAATTATCATATTAAGTAGAACGTGGGTTTAGCGTGGTCGCAAATTACTTAACAAAAAAAAAAAAAAAAGAAAGAAACCAACTGCAAATAGCAAATCTCCTGGCAAAAAATTGAGCCGATGATTAATTTAGATAGCAGCCCAGCAGGTTCATCCTTCACCTTAGGATGATAGAGTTATGTTATTCATAATTTTTAGTTTTATATTATCATTCGTTATCTTACTTTTCTGAATGTAATACGAATAGTACTACGGGGATTTTAATAAAAAAAATTATAATTTCAAGTTTCAAGAATTCCTATAACATTTAAGTGTGTGTAATTTTAAGACGTAAATGCACGGCCTTTTTTTAGTGTTAATTTAATGCTTTTAATGTTTAGTATGTTTTTAATTGTGTTTCAAGACGTAAATATGCACATATATATAGAGACATAAAAGATGAAAAAAAAATTATTATATTTTTTGTTTGTTTGTTTGATTAAAAAGAATGTAAATTTACGAAGTAGCATTAAGTAATTTTTTTTCTGCAAAAGAAAGGTAGAACAAATAAGGTTAGGCACCACTGCGATTGATAAATGTTCAACATGTTATATAATTTTACTACAGCGTGTAATTTTTTTCATATATTTACTCAATTAGAGCAAACATATCTGTATAATTGTATCATCTATATTTCTGCTTCTTTACGACTCAGTAATAAAGTATACGGTCAAATGTGCAAGAAGACAACAGCTGGGTCATTCCTTGCAATTGCTGCTTTCAGGCGGCATGTCTTATTGCTTAGTAGGATTTCTTTCCGTTTCCTCTCGTACAATATGGAAATGTATGGTATTTTCACAAAATACTCTAGGAATATATATTCTTCAAAACGCAATCCATGATATATGATGTGGAGCACTAGTTTCTTGATGTAATGAATAATAATAGTAATAAGTATATTAAATTTCATACCACAAAAGCTATTGAAATAAATTTTTCATAAAGAAAGTAAGGAATTTTGTCCTGACATTTACGACGTATAAAATAAAATAAAATATTAAGTAAATATTTAATTTAAATTATAAAAACCAAAGTAGACGAATATATAAAAAATATTAATTAACAGCTATGAAATCAGTGGACATAGTTGTACAAGATTTCTGTACGGAAATAGTCGTATCAAAAACATATTCCCTATTAAAAGCATTTAGGTTATGGTTTTACTTCACTGCTTTCCTTATATTTGTTTTAAATACATAAAACTGATTCATCACTGAAAATTATTTGGCACAAAACTCTAAGAATCCATATTAATAAATCATTTTGCAAGAATCAATCCCTTCACTGCAATTAGACCGATACATTGTTTTAAACTACTTCAGTGCTTCTAGTTTTTGAAGATGACTATTTGGTTTTGGGAAGACCTATTCGATCAATTCGGCAGGATTTGTTACTATTTTTCCATTAAACTATTTTCCTTCAGTATGATTCGGTTCATTTAATACCTTATTAATTTATATATTTTTTATTTTAATACGTATAATCAAATTCATTATTCGTATTCTATATTATTTTAATAATCATCAATTAAATATTCTTTAATTCATTATTCATTAGCTTGAGGAATTTTGCTATTATATAACTATACAGCATTCAATACAAATTGTAGAACGCATAACGCATGCGTTACTATCGATGCATTTTTATCAATTTGCTTCATCACAAACCCAATTATACTATCAAAATTCACTTTACCTCCGAACACAATAATGCGCCATTAACTTTGATATTAAAATCTTATCTTTTTGCAAGCCAGCTGGTGCGTGCTACCACCGGGTAATATTTTTAGAAATAGAAATAATATTTGAAATATCATGCATTTCTCGAAGTCCTTCTATAACTGTTATATATCTTAATTCCATATATACAATTGTAACCGTGCTTCCTTCTACACACTGGCAAAAAGCGCCCCCTGTTTCCTTGTTCTGGAGAAATCGCCAGTAAGCCTCGAGATTTTCACCCAAGAGGAAGTATGCTCACACTAAGAAATGCTTAGTTTATAATCTCTCATTCCGAGAGGAAATAAATTTAGCGAACCCCAGCTTATTAGTAGGCCTACAGATTCTTACATCGAGAGGAAGTATATTTTGCGCATCTGATACCCTTAACCGGGTATCAGATTTTCGGCTTGAAGTGCAGTCCTTCCACAAATCTATAATTATTCTTTATATATTGTATTTCTTTAATTGTATGTGTGTGATGTTTGTGCGCATGAAAATAAAAGCTGTGAGTTCTCAAACCTGTGCCTAAAGTATTTAAACCCAACCGCACCCAGTTACAATCTAGTTGCCCAATCTGGTAAAAGAGGTAAATACCTCCAGCCTCAAGAAGCCTCAGTTTCAAATCCTTTTCAATGTCAGTTACCACTATTGCTATCAGAAAAGAGAAGTTCCGATGTTAAATTTGATAGTGTACAGTAGCAACATTCAGGCAATTTAGGTTCTGGTGGTAATTTTCTGAGTTTTCTTCCATACGACATGGAAATTCGAGGTATCTACCCCCTGGCATTTTTCCCAGAAGGCAATGTCCTCCCATCGTTAATGAAGTACTCCCTTAGTTTAATATTCATTTTCTTATTAGTATTCTGAAATTATGTCTATTCCCATTTTATGTTAAAATTAAACTAAATTGATGAAACAAAAAAAATATGATAACTGTCAGATTTGTTTATTTTTCATATTTATATGAAATAAAAACAACTTTTTGATAACGTATCAAAGCCTTTATGAGATGAGTGTTGATTTGAATATTTTGATGGGGATAAATGATGGGTCTGCCATTGATATAAAAATATAATTAATAGATAGAAAGTATCTAAATTATTAATTTTACAAGCTTAAATATAACAATGTTTCATTTAGGGTGAAATCTTAATGTATCCACTCGAAACGATGAGAAATTAAATTGAATGAAAAATGCACAAGAAACTCATAATTAATTTTAATCCAAAATCTCGCAGTAAATAAAAAACAAGTTTTTTTCAATTCCTTCTATTAGCTCACACTCTCCCTATATATATATCTTGTTCAAATTTTCAATCGTTAATAAAATACTTTTTATTCATCCACTCAAGTTCAAATACATTTTTTTTTTTGAACTTGTAGTGGATGACACTTGATGTTAATGCAGTTATTTCAAATATTAATTCAGTAATTCAATTTAATTCATTCATTTTAGTTTTTTTTTAGATTCAAGTTGCATATATCTACCAATAGATGGCGCCAGATAAACTTTAAAAAAATGAATGAAAATTATTTATAAAGGGACTTTCTGCAATAGAGTGGGGAAAAAAAAAAAAGGAATTGCCTTTTTTTTTTTTTTTCTTTTTCTTTTTTTTTTTTTTTTTTTTTAATATACGTAGCCGAAATGAAATGTACAAAAGAAATTAAATATTTAATATCAATTAAAAATATTCAATAATGATATCAACCAAAATGTTAAAATTAATAATATATTCTAAAATGCTTTCTGAAATCCAAACAACTACTATTTTTTACTATAATACAGCCACTACAAAAATTAAACTAATTGTTAATTTAAGTGACTTTCAAAGAACCTCAGAATTTACCGGCAAATCTAAGTTCAAAAGTTATAATCCTCAAAAGTATTCACCACATGTTAATTTTCGCAATCGGTTTTATCTGGAAAATAAACTGAATAGTTCTCAAATTCTTTACCCTCAAATATTTTATCTTTTAAAAGATAATGAATTGGATGCTTTTTATTTCTATTGCACTTCATTATTTTCGAAAATCCAATAAGATTATTGTCAATTTGCAGAAAACTTTTAACAGGGAGTTCGAAGAATAATGATAATTTAATTTTCAAAAATCTCTTTTACCAAGAGATTTTTGAAAATTAAATTAATTTTGCAATGATAAATTATTTGTTGTTTCTTATCCCATTTGGTAGACAGAGACATCTAGGCCAAGTGCATGAAACCGTGTGTTTCTCAGAAAGGAGGGAGTAGGGCAGCTTCTGTTGCGATGGAGCACACGTAGGTAGAAGTCTGATTTGGCTTCGTGACGCTGATGAAAGAGGAGGGCTTTACGGGAGAATTTTTAGGGAAACTACCTGTTATTTGCGTATCGTATGGGAGGAAAACCAGAAAACCCCACCAAGTAGTCCGACTAACGAAGCAAAATGCTGAACATCACAAACGCCACCGAGTCTCCTCGTTTTTTCAAGCAGTGTCTACAACAAAGCCTTCAGCGGATTGAGCCTTAGCCCTAATACTCAACAGCGGAGCACGTTGCTGCTGAGCCACGAGGCGAGCATTTCTGCACCCTATGCAATTCTTCAGGGTCTTTGAACCGCTTTGATACAGTTTTTGCTATTTTGGCTTTGCTGCCTACTGAATTAACAAACATCATCATTTGAGCATGGAACACCGTTGTCGTTCCTTTGCAGCTGCTTAAAGACATGTTGACGCTGCATATTAAAGCTGGTGATACATTAATTTATTTTCGTTTTTGGATATTTCAATTGTGTATATTTTTATCACCGTTGTCTTTTCTATGCAGCTGTTAGACGTGATCATTCTCCATATTAAAGTTGATCATACGATAAATTGAAAAATAAATTTATTATATGATCAACACCCCCCCGAATTCCCTTTGCTTTTTCCCTCCTTCCATGAGACCACACGGGTTCCTGGACTTGGTCTAGATGTTGCTGTCTACCAAGTGGGATAAGAAAAACAAATAAATAAATTCAAGCTTCAAAATGTTTTTATTATAGCTTTATTGCTATATTTTAAGGCGTTGGTGGATACATAAATATACACAATCCAGTCACATTAATGTAGGATTTGTTTGTGTGGTAATCAGCAGGCGGCGACACATTACGATTGCTTGTCTTTGACAGAGTCTGTTTACAACGTAGGGGAGTATTCAACTTTGAACTCTGACCCCACGAGAAGGGTCAGGACCCCAGATGAAGAAAGAGGAGAAAGAACGCTGGCAGGAGCGATTGGGGAGTCTGCGTCAAGCAGCGAGAGAATATGTTTAACCCCTTAATTAATGTAAATATCATTGTGAAATATAATATTAAATGGCTTTATTTAAAGTAACGTCCCGTTACTGCGTTTTGTCTGTCTAACTCCCTAGACACCCACTGCAAAGTACAGCGATTGTTAGACTGGAAGAGAAGTCTAACAAAACTGTAGGTTCGACCGGGATGCATCTATTGAAACCGGTGTAAACCCACATTAATGTGACCACCTGTCAAAAGCGATAAGCTTTTAATACTCCATAAGTATATAAAGGATTTAGGATTAGTAAGGATTTAGCATACAATATAAAGGAGGCCCTAGCACATCCTTTATATACACTCCACTGCAATGTGCTACCACCTGCCTTTTGAATTGGTTATTTCACGTTGACGTCGAAACGTCACGTTACGTCACGTTGACGTAGGACAAAAATTTTGAAAACTAACGTGTTAGACGGATATGTTGATCATTTATGACGACGAATTTTATTTATATGTAAAATAATTTAGTTAATGAAAGATAAATGTTAAAAATTAAAATACTTTAACTTAGCAGATTTAAATTCATAAAGTTTAAGCTAAAAATTTCTAAAGTTTAGCTAACGTTAATTATTGATCTTGTTTTAGATCTTTCTGAACCCCATAATACTCAATGGATATTCATATGTATTCACTATATTATATTTATAATAAATATAATGCGTAATGTATATTCGCTCATAAATTCTTTCATAAAATTCAACTCATAAAAAGTATCACAACGGCTTCGAATAAAATATTTTTCAAAATGAAGAATTTGAAAAAATTTTACACGGATTCTTCATTTAAACTAACTTATCTGCACGAATTCTTCATCAAAACAAATTTTGAGAAATAGACGAAAACGTTCTACTTTCTCAAAATTAGAATTTTAAAGGATTCTTATTTTCAAAGAAAATTATTCAGGTAAATAAATGATAAATTTATGATTCAAATAAGTTAAGGAGGAATGAATGCTTCAGGTAATTTAATGATGAATTAATGATTCAGGTAAGAATCATTACTTACTCTAAATTTTTTTTTTTCAAACAGGTTTTTGTTTATTTTTCACTTAGAACTAAAAATAAGAAGTATGATGCCTGATGTTTTAATAAAAGTTTTTTTTTTTTTTTAGTTTTTATTAAAAAGAACTAAAATGAATTAAAATTGCAGTCACTCAGATTAAAAAATGAAAACCGTAATCTTACAATAGGCAAAACATGGGATCTTGTTATATACACCAAAACATGAAACCATAGTCCTACTGTGAATCACTTTTTGTTATTATACTTCTCCAAAAGAAGCCAGCTCCCTATTATCCCTGGATATATCAGTCTTACTTGTATATCTGTGGTTTTTTACTTGTTGTTGTTATAATAAAACCATCCTACGCATGATGTTTTAACGAAAATTGGTGTTGCTGTTTTTTTACTTTTTATTTAAGAATAACCAAAATGACACGTACAAGTTGCCGCCATCATTAATCAAAAAAAAAAAACCACAATCTTACCAGACAATCATAATCCTGCTATAAACCAAAACATGAAAACCATAATCCTACTATAGACCACCCTTCTTTGTTATTATCTCAAAAGAAGCCAGCGCCTTATAAACTATGGACATATCAGTCTGCTCTGCATATCAGTGATTTTTATTTAAAGTTGTTGTAATAATAAAAACTATCCATGGAAGATGTTTTAATGAAAAGTTTTTTTTTATTTTATTTTTCTTAAAAAAACTAAAAATGAATAAAAATTGTAGATACCATAGACCAAAAAATGAAAACCATAATCTTACAATAGACAACCATATTGCTGCTATAGACCCTAACATGAAAACCATTGTCCTAATATATCCTTTTCTATCCTTTTTCAAGAGAAGCTAGCTCCCAATTATCTCTCGATATATCAGTGTTACTTACTTCGGGGTTTTTTACTTGATGTTGCTGTTGTTGTAATATTAAAACCGTCCTATCGATGTTTTAATCAAAGTTGTTGTTTTTTTAGTTTACTTAAAAAGAACTAAAATGAGAAAAAACTGTTACCACCACAACCAAAATATGCAAACCCCTAGTCTACCAGACCAAAACATGTAAATCCTAGTCTTACCATTGACTAAAACATGAAAACCCTAGTCTTACCATAGACCAACACATATTTTAAATTCTTTGTCTACAAAATCTATCATTATATTTAGATTTCCCTTAATTTGTTTATTAATTAGTAAAATAGTTCTTTACACCAGTTGTTAAATATACCAGTACCATAAATATTTTTAATGAATGACAAAAAATACAAATTTTATTTTGTAATCCACTAATAAATATATACTTATTTAAATCATTTACATACTTTATTTTCAGTACTGTCTTTACAATATTTAAAGTACGTATGTACTGAATGAACCGTCCTGCAGCACAAGAACCAGATACATGAGGGAAAACCTGCTTGGGCAGAAAAACAAATATTTCTGCTCATTCTAAAAACCTCAGACAAGAAAAAAATAAGTAAGCAAATAAAATAATGAAAATATATTCATTTTGTAAGCAAATGACTTTTCTGACAGGATTTTGGGAGTGATGGCATGTTTAAACTGAAATTGATAACGATACGTCTAAAACCAAACATAAATATTAATTAATTAACATAATTGCTAAATAATGACATAATCGATCTTCAAAAATGTTAGCTACGTCACAAGATTATTTTATAAAAATCCAAAACATTATTTGCTATCACGAAAATTTCTACTTTATTATTATTTTTTTTACTTTTATTTTATTACCTTATTTATTATTACAAGTACTTTTATTATTATTATTTATTAGGGTTAAAAGTAGAATTTTATGTAAAATACAATAAATATTTTTAATAAAAATATTATTGTATTTTACATATAAACATAT
>BPLR01005434.1:0-83547 GCA_021605095.1 Caerostris extrusa | reverse complement strand
TACGTATTGCTGTTGCATAACTATGCAAACTAGAATTGTTTAACATAGAACTATGTTGCATAACTATGCAAACTATCTTGTTCAACATAGAACTATGTTGTATAACTATGCAAAACTATCTTGTTCAACATAGAACTATGTTGCATAACTATGCAACTATCTTGTTCAACATAGAACTATAAGTTGCATAACTATGCAAACTATCTTGTTCAACATAGAACTATGTTGCATAACTATGCAAACTAGGTTGTTCAACATAGAACTATGTTGCATAACTATGCAAATCTAGGTTGTTCAACATAGAACAAATTGCATAACTATGCAAACTATGTTGTTCAACATAGAACTATGTTGCATAACTATGCAAACTATCTTGTTCAACATAGAACTATGTTGCATAACTATGGAAACTATCTTGTTCAACATAGAACTATGTTGCATAACTATGCAAACTATGTTGTTCAACATAGAACTGGCGTTGCATAACTATGCAAACTATCTTGTTCAACATAGAACTATAAGCTGCATAACTCATGCAAAACTATCTTGTTCAACATAGAACTATGTTGCATAACTATGCAAACTATCTTGTTCAACATAGAACTATGTTGCATAACTATGCAAACTAGGTTGTTCAACATAGAACTATGTTGCATAACTATGCAAACTAGGTTGTTCAACATAGAACAAATGTTGCATAACTATGCAAACTATGTTGTTCAACATAGAACTATGTTGCATAACTATGCAAACTATCTTGTTCAACATAGAACTATGTTGCATAACTATGGAAACTATCTTGTTCAACATAGAACTATGTTGCATAACTATGCAAACTATCTTGTTTTAACATAGAACTATGTTGCATAACTATGCAAACTATCTTGTTCAACATAGAACTATGTTGCATAACTATGCAAACTATCTTGTTCAACATAGAACTATGTTGCATAACTATGCAAACTATCTTGTTCAACATAGAACTATGTTGCATAACTATGCAAACTATCTTGTTCAACATAGAACTATGTTGCATAACTATGCGAACTATGTTGTTCAACATAGAACTATGTTGCAGAAGTAACCCGAAAGGTTTATTCTGTGTATCCAGGATATATAAGTTGAAAGTTGGTTTAAAAGTTCTTAGAAGAGAATTTTAGTCTTTAAGATAAACAGAGAAGTGCTCGGCTAATGCTGATTGATAATGATGATTCAAAAAGCCCTTGTAGTGTCAGAACCCCGTATAACAAGTAGAGAACTAGTTGAATAAACTCCACTGTACACAAACAATAGTACTGAGCACCTAAAATGATAGGATAATTTTCTCGAACTGGTATTTGGGTTCCATATAAGCTTACAGCTGAAAACCTTTAGCAAAAGTAAATTCTGCACGTCACTAGTCACAAGAAGGAAATCGATATTTTTTAAGGCGTATAGTGACTAGAGATGAAAAGTGGATACTTTATGCAAACGTTGCTTAAAAAGGAGAGCTATTAAGCACAATAGTACAATTTATTACCACGGTAACCAAGATTGTATCTAAAAATATTTTGCTTTCCATTTTGGTAGGATATGGACGGGGTGGTTTATTTCGAACTGTTTGACAATAATCGAACAATCATCTCTTCTATCAACAATTAAAGAAATTTAAATCTCGTTTTACCACTAAACGATTTTTACATTACTCAATAAACTATTCTTCAATAAGATAACGCCTGGTCACACAGAGCAGAAATGTCCCAACAGAAGTTGAATGAATTTGGATGGGTAATTCAAACTTAATCCGCCTTAGAGTCAATCCTCATCAGTTTATTATCTGTTTATGTCTCTGCAGCATTTTCTTGATGACAAAATTTAATTAATAATCAGGAGATCGAAATTCTCTAAATAAGTATCTTGCTAAAAAAAAAATTCCAAAAGTTCCAAAATGTTCTTCTGAGATGGAATCAAAAAGTTGTCTGGAAGATGGTTAAATGTGATAAAAAATGATGGATAACATATTAATTATTAAATGTGTGTAACAAAGTATATTTTTTTTGCTTTTAAAATTGTCTATCTAAATTCTGTATTACTTTACCTTTTAACCCGTGAGTTAATGTCGCATTTAAATAGATATCAAGTGTTAATAAGCGTATTCAGTGCTTATATAACACCTTCCGACATTGTATACATTTTAGAAACTTACAAATTAGAAAATTTTCAAAGATAAGGTAAATTAGATACCGGAGAAAATTAATTAATAAAGATGAATCAGCTCTTCGTATAAATCAAGAAACTTTGATCAATGCGCTTGATTGAGCCATGAGTCTTTTGAAGATTATAAAAAGATATACGTTGCCATTATGTACTCTAATGTAACCAAGACAAGATTTATCAATATCAGTCATCATTTACTACTAGATATTTCGAAATAAGTCACAATTTATGTTTTAGAGAGCAAGTCCAAAAGTGAACCAAACAGGTATTTCTTAATTTCCACGACCTGGCAGACTTTGAGAATAAAATAAATGACCATTGCTTCAACTCAATGCATGAACCATTACTCAAAATGGAAGTTTCGCAAATGGGAAAACTATGTTCCTAAATTTAGATCCATGCTAACTAGAGAAAGCGTTATGCATTAGGCTATGGATTCTCAGAATATTTCGTATTGATTTCTTCACGGTTTGTTATAAAATTTTCTTTAGATTTCCTTGTGTATTTTTCGGTGGGACTAAAGAAATGGCCAAGTTTGAATCCCTCTCTTGTTTGAAACGGATGCGGTACTTAAGACTGAGTAAAAGTTTCTATTGAAATTCGGCGTGATGAATCGTTTTAATTTCCCATTCAAATTCTTTGTGATTAGAAGGTTAGATTTATTGCAACTGGTAATAAAAGGAAAATAAGTTGAATTACTAGTCGAGTGCAACAACTTTCAAAGAAAGAGAATTTAAGTCTAAAAATCAAATGAGATGCATTTATTTATAAGATATTCATTTCATGTTCTATCGTAATGTCATTTATACTATATCTTTCGGATGTAGGCAAAATAAATTTTCTTTTTACAGATATAAATCTCTTAGATTTTAAAAATAAATGTTTTAATTTTCCTAGAATGCACAGTCTCTGAATTACAATTTTTGATCTGTGCTTAATTGTAAATCCTTATTGAAATATTTACTTAAGACACGAAAACACAAAGTATAAATTATTATGGCGACTATTTTTAATAAGCTTAGGTAATTAATTGAATATAATTTTTTAGATGTTTTGAATAAAAAGTATTTTTATTGTTTTTATACAATAAATTGATTGATTTTTATTTATATTCACATAGTAGACAGAAAAATCAAAATTTTATTTAACTAATTGATAAATGAAAATTTTTTTGAAGAAAAAGTATAAAGTTATCAACGTTAGTTTAGTTTCAGAACCTAAAAAGTTTTCTTAACAATGAAGATAAATTAATTTAACATAAATTTAAATTAGATCGGCGTCTCTCAAGGGTTCATAATTTATTAAAATTAATTTAAGACATGATTTTTTTATGCAAATTATTGAAGAGTTATTTCACTCAGAACGTTGAAGAAAATGTTTGATGCCCAGTTTATTTTTTTTTAAATGATAGGAAAATTTTTCAAAAGACAAGATTGATGGAAGAAATAAAGATTGAACTTTTATTAGGCATTGAACTTTTATTAGGCTAAAAATAGTTTAAGAGTTTTTAATTTTAACACATTTATGCAATATATTTTATTTGATTAGGTTTAGCCAATGTTTTATTTCATAACGTCATCAGCAATTTTTATAAAGCTACATTTATCGTGATATCGGTATTAAACTATGTTTAGAATAAAAATTATGAAGGTTTTGATTATTATTTTAAAAAGTAAATTTCCAAAATGTAATGCTTTTGAATTCTAACAGTTGGCAGACGGCCTTGGTCCACCATGGGACTGTTGTGCCGTAGAAGAAGAATATTTTTGAGGGCAATTTGAAATTTTGAAGTCTCAGATTTAACGTATCCACAGTGACTATAGGGGTCTGCTACATTGCACCCATGTTTCATCGCCAGTTATTTGTTAAATTTTGTTCATGCTTGATGCAGTGGCTTTAAGCGTGCTAATTAGCTTACTATTTTTATTCTTCCTTTGATTAAAAACTGTTTTATTTCCTGTTCAAGAGCTTGATATTGTAGTTCTAGCACACTGACTCTGTATTACTTATCTTTTCTAATCTGTTAATCTAATGGATATATATATATATATATATATATATTAAATACATTATAATATACATATATATATTATAATGATATATTAAAATACAATTATATTATATATAATTAATATACAAGTGACTAAATAGTGCATGGTGTATAATAATTTTTGACTGTAATCAATAAATGAAGTAATATACTAAAATGCATACAAGTCTATCTATAATAAACTTGTTAAGAACGTAATACAAGATTTCTTTTTTAAAAGAAATACTTCAATTTGAAAAGCAGAAAAAAATCATATTGGTACTTTAGCAATTAATCTAAATGTATTTTTCGTCAAATAAAAGAAGAAATTCGGATTACTTATAAATCAAAGGTAATCGTCTGAAGCACATTCGAGTGCACATTAATACGCGAAGCATTGAACAGTTTCCTTTCTTCTGATCTCCAACTGGGTTTTTAAATAAAGAGGCTTGCACTTCGATAGACGGAAATACGATTACATCCCCATTTGCTATCTATAACCGTCAGAACTCAAGATGACGGTCATTAGAAAACAATGATGAAAAAGAAGACAGACGAACTGGAGCAGAAAGTCATAAATTTCTCTTCCCAAAGTAAGTAAGCACTTTAACGAGAAAGCTGTTGTTTCATTGAATCTAACGGAAATAGAAGTCCGAGTTTCTTCAAATTGATAATAAAGATGTGGTATCGATTGTTTTATTTTTACTGAGGTGGAATCGATATACTACTGTAGAAGAAATATATCCATCACACATCCCAAACAAACGTAACATTTCTCTGACTCACAGTTATTTTATTTTTTAGAAAAGCGTTTATTGGTCCTTTTATTGTTCTATTTGTAACTGTCTCGTATTATTTGGGTCAGAAAAACATTTTACAACAATTTTTTGTACATTTCTAATTTCAAAAACAACTATTTCAGTTTTACATCTATTTAAAAGGGCAAAGACTTTTAAAAAAAGATTTAATAAAATGTTTAGTGTTTCATTATTACCGATATTGCTATCTTTTATTTGGTACTAAATTAATATAAAATTCTAAATGATGTTTTTTAAAAATATTTTAGCGCTAGTAAAAAGGTAAAACAATAAATAAATTTTAAAAATTCCTTTAATAAATCTTTTTTGTTAGAAAAGGATTAGTGTAAGTTTAAGTTTAGAATACAATGTAAGTGCAAGTTTAGAATACAATGTATATCTTTCAAACAATTGACATAAATTTCCATGATACTACCATATATTTAAATAGAGATATTAAAACATTACATCGATTAATATATATTGCATTAATATATCATAGTTCTGCTCTTCAAATCCAATAATTTCTTTTGAAAGGGAAATAATGATTTAAATTTATATATATATATCTTTAATTATTAATCGAAATATTTAAAGATTTTATTAGGGCCACTTAAAATAGAATATTTAATAAATTTACTGGAGTGTTATAGCAGATGCAGTTTTCTAATCGTTTATTACTTAAAGATACAAATCTGATTCTGCGTTTGCTTATTAGTATATTCAAAATGTTTGATAAAGTTGGACACTTTAAGGCTTTTAAGTTCTAGATGTTGTAAAATAGAATTTAAAAAAGACGAGGTAAACATGCTTTAAAAATATATGTTTGTCCCATAAAGCCCATAGAGAGTCCATAAATAAATTGACACTAATCAGAGCCATTTGTAACTCGATCTAACAACTGAATAGCATGAAATTTGGCAAAGGGAAAATTAGGGAGTTTAATAGAGTTAATAATTCCAAAATTCACCAATGGAAAGAGGTAAATGGGACGTTTGACAAAGTTTAAAAACCTTACATAGGCTTACAACAATGGAGAAACTGAACAGAAGCATTACTACTTATTGATAATTATGTTCAATATATCCAATGTCGTTGTCAATCAGAATTCCATCTTATATCGATGGTACGTCACAAATTACTAACTTAAGGACATAAAGACTTAACATTATATAGGAATTAACAGAAGTGAGAATTTTCCCCTTATAATGATACACATTTCATCTTTTTTTACAATATATTTTGATGCTTATTTTAATTAAGGTTTTCTGTCACAGATAAACTTTTTTGAATGTTACTCGGGTAATTGTAACATTTTAAATTTTATTCTATATCCAGCAAAAATCTGAACAAATTTTAAGAAATAAACATAAGTGTATTATACGAAATAATATTTTAAATTATTTTAAAAGAAATATTCCACAAAATACGAATTTGTTAGACATAAAAAACTACATTATGCCTAAATACTTACTTTGTATTCGATATTTGAAGAAAATACTAATCCTCCGCGTAAAAAATGTTTCATTTCTATTTCCGTTTTGAAAATTGTGATTCATTTTTAAAGGTTTACTTTGTGAAGCAAAACTGTTCTTGAAGATTCAGCAAGCTACTCTTTTCTAGAAATATTCAGAAAAGCTTACTGCAAACCAAATTTGCAAAAGGGTCTGTTACTTCCTAAAACTTTTCTTGCTTCTCCATTTTTCGGTTTTAAAGCTTTTCTCCCAGATACACCACACACACAAGCAGGAAATTCAAAGATAAATTGCCTTACGATAAACAACGCAAACAGTCTTTTGATATACATTTTCGCTTTCTCTGACCTGCTTGCGTTTGCTTATTTGCTTCATCTATTGCTGTCCCTTGTTTCAAAATTTTTCATGCAGGTTCGTCATTTTTCGTTGCGTGTAAAATCCGTTGACTTTTCTTGTTTAGTTTGAGAATGGAAAATTTTTCGGTGATCCCCTTTTACGACCACGATTTTCAGACGTCATAAAAACAAATATTTTTGGTATATGCGGTAGGGTTTTCCTTTGCACTCCATTTCTAACTGAAGTTTCTGAGAAAAATAACCTTATTTCGTAAGACAGGAGTTGAATTTCAACTCTACAACTTCTTTTAAATATAAATGCCTCCCTTTTATTTTCGATATATTTATCATGTTTTTGCATCGGTAAATTTATACTGTATATATTTTAAGTTTTAGTATATATATTTTTTCAAATGGAAAATCGATGCTATTTTTTGCTTTGATATATATATATGATTATATTACATTGAATTGCAGAATTAAAAATATTTTCTTGTAATTTTTCAAAGTTGTTATAGATTTGCTATTCTTATCTTGTTCTTGTTCGACATCCCCTTTCAAATTAAAACATTTCCAATGATCCCCCTACAATAGATATGCAACAAAAATATGATAACATTATATGAAGTCTTTGCTTTATTATACAAATATAATGAACCATTTTTGAAAAATATTTGTGAATAATCACCAGAACTCAAAATTGAATATAAATTACTATAGTGCATTGCAGAAAGTTAAAAAAAAATATTTTTAATAGTAAAAAATTAAAATGTTTTTAAAGTGAAAAAAAAAAATAGTAAAAGGGAGCAGTTTTCTAAATTTTTTCATGACTCACCAGGAGACTGGACAACATTTTAGGAAGCCCAGTATGGATAATATGTACTTTTATTTCTTTAAAGTCGTTGCAAGTGAAGAACAATAAAAATTAGTATTTTATTATTCACTTCAAATTATTCCATCTAGAAAATCTTTTATTACAAGCTATTATGATATTAATAATTGATAACATTTTGTTTTAAATGACACATGATGGTGTGAAAATTTTATTCTTATCTTTACTCTAAGTTGCGTTTATTTTATTATTTGAAGACTACTATATTTTTAATTTGATTTTAAACCATCACTAGTCTCAAGTATATTTAGTTTTAGCTATAGTATTTATCAAAAAAAAATTGAGTAAAATTTCCGTTTTGTAAATATTTAATTTGACGTAGATATATTATTATTTATAATATATTTGCTAACTGTTCTTATTATTACTTCAATTTATTTTTGTTATCCATATAATAACTCATAAATAATAAAATTTTGTTGCTCAGTATTTAAAACATCTTGCTTTTTTACATGCTTTAAATAAGAACCGAATTTTAAAAAGAATTAAATATTTGAAAATGTGAAGCAAAAAATATGAAATGTACTGTATACATTTCATAATACTGAATTCAACACAGTAAATAACCCCAAAAAAATCGTTAAAAGATGCTTTGAAAGAAAAAAACATATGTTATTTTTTCATTATTTTCAAAATAAATACAACAATATATATTTTTTGATAATTTAATACACATTTATTAGCATTTGAATTATAAAATAAGATCGCTGTTTTACGATTTGCTATTTTTGTCTGTATTTTTATTACATTGGTTGCATACTTTAAAACTTCCATTTGAAAAATATGAAATACCGATGATTTTAAATAGATGAAACTAAAAAAAAATTAATTTGACATTTTCGAAAATCCCAATGATGAACTACTTCCGTTAAAATGAAAGACTAAATAATCCCAGTGACAGTCACTTTCCCATTTCTTTTATCTGGAATGATCTAACGTTCGCGGGAACCGGCACCTTGTTAAAATGCATGGATACCATTGTTGAAAACGGATGTTGCTCAGCTGTTCCGACTAACCGACTTCACGAAGTGCGCAATTTTCGTTAATCCTAATGATGAAATGCAAATGTATCGAAACTTACCGTCCTTGTTGGAACTCCGCATGCACTGCTGGAGCTAATTCTGTTCTCTAAATTAATCCGTATTCCTAAACCTAATACCCCATGTGTCTTTTTTCGACGACAGCTCAGGAACTGGATGCACTTTAGCGGATGTTATTCGCTCTATTGGTTGATGAAAAAGCCATAGAAAAACTGCTTGTTTAAGTCCAGTGGGAATTCGTGGCATAAAGGAAAATCTGAGTATGAAGGATTACAATGAATTTACATTAGGTATTGAATAAATAAAAATGTATATTTAGATTATTTTGGGAAGAAGTTATAAGTATGTTATACTATTGAATATATGAAATATTTTAATGGATTGTTTGAAAATCATCAAAAACGAATTCGTCGTCCTGTGGTAAGCTAGTATGTAAAAGCACTTAGGTTCAAATTTGTTAATTGTGTTCAGAGACCAGAAGATGTGCAGCAGAAAATAAGTCCTCAAAGAAGCCTTCGTATTTTCATAATAAAAAGAAGAATTATAAGTGAGATTTTACGTAATTGTAAGTTCAGTTGATGATTTCCCTGTGAGCACAAAAAAATATGTTCGGTATAACCTTCAATTAATTTTATGGCTAAAACGGAAGCATACTAAAGGAAGAAGATTTGTCTAAAAATGTTAAGCTACATTTTGAAAAGCTTTGTTATGCATTGATGTCCGGAAAAAATTAAATTTTAAATTTGGTTTATTTATTGAATAATTTTAATTTAATATAAATTTTTTTTAGCATTTGCAATCGGTTTAATCTTTCTTCTTTAATGAGTGGAATAAAAGTTTATGAATTGAAAGTATTTTATAAATTCAATTGAAAAATAGTGTATATAAGAAATATCATTTCAGAAAATATTAAGACATATACTTATATTATATTACTATTACTTTATTATATATATATATATATATATATATATATATATATATATAGTTTGCTTAAATAAAATTGTTATATTTGACTGATTTAAAAGAAAATCATACTAAATTATGAGTATCGACGAATAAAGATAAAAATGTAGGAGATTCACTGAAATAAAACAAATTAGCTGATGTTTAGTACAGGATTATTGTTTACATAAAACGTTCTCACAGACTGATGTTTTTTTTTTTTCAAAATGGGTAACAACAGCATAAAATAAATAGAATGTTTTAAATTAAGTCTTTGCAATAATCAGAATAATCAATAAGTTTTGTGAACTAACAAAAATAGCTTCATTTTTAACATCTAAGTTTTACTGAGATTTTTTGTTTATTTCATTCTAGACACATACAGAGAGTAATAAACACATAGATGTATTTAGATAAGGGATTTTAAAAGCGTAAATTTTGTGATATAAAAAATTGTGGTAGAAATGCATGTATTATTTGAATTAAGAAATATCCTTTCTTACAATTTAAATTATCTTTTTTTTTAAATGTCGCTTGTAAATAAATTTCAAATAGAAGAACACCTTTTGGAACATTTAAAAGATTAACATTCTTATTTCGTAATTAAAAATGCTGTAAAACGCATAGTATTAACATTAGTTAATTAAGTTTAACATAGTTTTAATTGAGCAAAATTATTAATTATTATAGTATTTCTTGCCCATCAATACTTTTTCATTTAATTTTTCGTAGCAAAAACTTCAAAAAGCATTCTGAAAAGATAATTTTTTCCTAATGTTTCTAAAAGATGACTTAAGTAAAATCAGGAAATCCGCAACTCAAAAATCAATTTGCAAAGTCATAGATACAATCCTAGATTTGTAACACTAGATTTTGTGTCATCATCACTTTTGGTTTGTCGCTCTACGGTCATTTTGGTTTGTCGCTCTACGGTCACACTGGAGCTAATTAGACCGAGACCTATAGGTTAAAGTGGATTCCGAGCCACTAAGCAAACAAACATCCATGGAACCGCTAGTTTTCAAACCGGAAGTGGTAGCAAAAACCACAGTGGTAGCCACTTGTCATCACACCTCTCATCATCACGTTTAACACTCTTATGTCGAAATCATGTTCTCTGAATACCACAATAGAGGGAAATTAATTGTACATGCATATCAATTGGAAGAATATTGGAAATAAAGACAATGTGTGGTAGCACTCTTAAATGACTCTTAATTAATATAGAGGTTTCTTAATTAATTTAGCGGAAGAAATATCGACTTTCGAATTACAATTACTGACCACCATGCAAGTCAAAAACAAAGACGTTTATAACTTAGATTATAATAGATTATTGAATTCTGTGTCCATTCCATTTATTTCCATCTGTAATAATTATAAAAGGCATTAAAAAAGCTCACATACATTATATAAAAATCTTGCCAGCTGCATTAAGAAAAAAAAAACATTATATAAAAATAATTTGAGTAGCTATTAATTAAAAAAAAAAAACCTATCAGCAATTTTAATTTGGTGGATAAGGATGTTCCCACAACACCTGTAGAAGCAAAAATCGATTTAATTAGTCAAACCCATATGAAGATATCTCGAATCAGTTAGGGATATTGAAAAACAAAAAAATTTGCATAAAAAAACTATTTGTATTCATTTCCCTGAAAGTGAAATAGCAAATTTCTAGACATGGTATATAAATCAAAGATAACGAAAGATCCCATTCTTTTCTTCTAATGTATGCTATTTCTCTTCTTTTAATTTCAACTTAAAACTCCGATGCCACTAAGTTTTAATCACTATTACTTTCCATTCTTCTTCCATTTTTTTTTTTTTTTTGGGGGATCTAACATTTCTCTGAGTTAATCAACTGAGCATCTCACAGACCCCCATCAATTAACTCAAAAGATGTAAAAGCCTCAGCTACAAAATTTTAATGAGATGATTAATCTTGATGGCGTTCGGAAAATCGAATTTTTGTGACTAATTGATTCGAAATTAATGCTTCTTATTAAAGGAGAGCTTTTTAAAAATTAATTTCTGAGTCTGAATGCAACGTGGGGATGTCTTTATTTTTAGCAATCCTTTGTAAAATCTAGGGTTGATGCCCGGCTTTACGCTATAATCCTTCCTGATGATGGGAGAATTAGAATGCAAATGTAAATTAGTAAAACAGAATGGTTATTATGTGTGATGTTAAGATGTCAGTGGCTAAAACGGGAGGAAAGTTGGCTCAAAGCGAAACAATTTCTCTTGTTTATGAGTGTTAATTAACCATGTTTTAATCTTTATACTCGTAACAAAATACTGAAAGCTTTTAGCATATGCCAACAGATCTTTTCTGGTGAATTTTGAATATTCATATCTTATACATCATTAGAAGCTAAGTGTTCAATGTTTCATTAAGATTTACTTTCAACGTGTAATGTTCATCTGTAAACCAAGAGAGATTGTAAAAATACCTGATAATTAGGTAAATTATTTCAACATTTAAATGAGAAACTTCATTAAATTTAATGAAAAAAAAATTAGTCATTATCTAATTAATAAAAGCGTAAGAGTTGCACCTGAGTTGATTTATATACAAATAGCAATGCATCGCTTAAGGGTTCCTTACCTGGATCTTTAATGTTTAGGATAATCAAACTGCAATAATTTGATATATTGCATTGAGTTATAAATAAAAATGTTTAATGAACATTATAGTGATATAACTGTAAAAAGTTATTTTTGAATATTAAATTCTATATATTAATTATAATTCTGTGACACAGGGCTGTTTATTAGAAATACATTCAGAAATAAATTTTAATTATATAAAGCTAGATATTTCTAACTTTTCAGGTGTGTCACGAAGCAAACAGACCTTACATATCATTTAAGTTTAAATTAAAGTTTAAAGAACTTTAATTTAAACTTATTAATTACGAACATTTATTATTTATCAAATATTTAACTATTTTTATACATATTTGTCTTTTTGCTGTAAAAGTTTCTTTAACAACAATAATTTACCTTCAATTTAATATTTTTACGGAATATTATTTTCAAGAGTAAATTCCTCCATCAGCATATTTTTTTTGTGCTATCCCTTAATGAATAACTATATACCATTTTTAATTAACAACGCAGGATGAAAGATAATTTTCTGCAACATTTAAAGGTAGTTGAATTCTATGGATTATTTTTATATTAATTTCTTCTTACTATCCCTTAATGAATATTTATATACCATTTTTAATTAACAACACAGGATGAAATATAATTTTCCGTACCATTTAAAGGTAGTTGAAGTCTATGGTTTACTTCTACTATATTAATTTCTTCTTTTATAATCTATTTTTTTTTTTATTTTGAGTAATAAAGTTTTTTTTTTAATTATGTTTGATAATTTAAACTCCATCCTTTTAGCACCCTGTACTTTGATTGTAATTTAAATTTTTATATTTATTTTTTTACTGATTTATATTTTTATTGTCATTTTCATACCATAATATTTTGAATAAACTTCAGCAGATGTAGATATCTTAAGTATTAAGAGAATTACACATAACAAACTTATAAATCACAAGTATATACTAGTAATAAAAGTATGTCAGTATGTAATATGTGAACTATTAGAGACAATTCTGAATTAATCTACGCATCAAATTAGTTCTTATCCAAAATATCACATAAAAGAAATTACTGCAATTACATTAATACATATTTTAGAAAAAAACACAATAACGTGTAAAGAAAGCTTTCTTACAAATATCCTTGATCAATTTGTTTTAATATAGGAAGAACTATGACTTCATATGAGAATATAACAAAATGAAAATGAAGATGACTAAACTATTTCTTTTTAATCAAGTTAATGCCCTATTCAATGTTATCTCTTTCTCCTGGTCACATAGATAATAATACATAAAACTTTTAAAGAAAGATATGGAGCAATAGTGCATAGTTTCCATAGGGAAATAAAAGTTACGAATAAACGTTTTTGCACCAGAGGTATACGAAACTCTGAAATGTTTAGCAGTAAATAATTTTAATTTTTTTTCTTTTTATATTTATTATTCATATTAATCAACAATTAAGTTTCAAATGTAATTTTTAAAAAATTTAATTATTAATGTGTGTAATAACATTCAATTTTTTTAAATAAATGAAAGTTTTTTTTTTTTTTTTTTTTTTAGGAATCACGTAAGACGATTGTTTTTAAATTTATGGACAGTTAAAAATGACCTATATCAAATATACGCCATTTTGATTTCATTTGAAAACTTACATTTTTATTGGAACTTTCTTTTATAATTATACATATTATGGGACAATAATATTGTACAATATATAATATTCCAAATATGTTACATTTAAAGAATTTCAAAGGAAATATTTGTGAAAAATCACACTTTATTTTATAAAAAAAAAATTTATAGTATTCTGCTATTTTAATCCATTCAGCAACTAGTAAATTCCTCAAATAAGATACTCAAATGATGACCCTTCCGGCAGGCGGATTGGCAGTCATTCATTGATGTGTTCCTTAGAATGCTAGACTTTTTTTTTTCCTTTCCTTCTGGTGCTTCTTTTCTCTGAACTCTATAATACAAAAAAAAAAATATACAAAATTAACAATTGAAAACCATACGCTACAAAAGATTGTAAAGATTACAGTGGTCCTCATATCTAAAAGAGAAAAGAAAAGAAATCAAGGCAGAGCGAAACTTTTAGATTGATAGTTTTTTTTTTTATCGGCAGACCACCAACATATTACGATGGGCAGGCCACTGACGTCCTCGAACGTCAGTGGGTCAATGCGACGGCTTATGTCTCGATCAGGCTAACAGACGGATTTAACTCATTACATGTCATGAATACATATATATAAATATATACAGAGAAAAATAGATCTGCAAGACAAACTACAGAAAAAGCAAACAACAATCAAAAAAGAGAAGAAAGGAGGATTTATTAGAAAAACAATCAATTTGTATAACAAACCTATAAATGCATATTTCTTCTGATTCATAGTTAGACCCATAATAAACACCAAAAACAGAAAAATAAAGTGAATTTAAAGATAATTAAATGAAGATATGAAGTGTGCATAAGCTGCAGGGACGAAAAGAATGGTTATCAAAAACATAGCATTTAAAGTCTTTTAGTTAGCAGAGCTTGGGAAATGAAGAAACAAACTAAGTAGATGAAAAATATTATGTCAGTAGTTAATTATGGAAAAGTAAGAAGCTGTTGTTATAAGAAAATGTTAGAATGCAACATTAAAAGGGGCTATTACAATAACTGAATTCTTAATTGTTGGTCGGAAATCTGGAAGAGCAGAACTTTTGTTATTCCATATAAAGTGATGTTATATATGAGGTATATTGTGTATAAGACGAGAATTTTTAGAAATTTTTCTAAAGGTAAACTAAGTGCATCGGCTTATGTACGAATCCGCTAATTTCTTTAAAAAATTAATGTACTTTTTCTTTTATCCAGGTGCAAGCCATGAATCGCCAATTATCGTAAAATATATCTCGTTTTTAATTCGTTAGTTTATATACCTAAGTTTATGAAAAAAAAAAATTCTTTTAAAACTGAGTTTCGTTTTATGAAAATGAGTTGCTTTGTTTACGAAATTATTTATATTGCTGAATTTTTGTGCCAAAACTAAAAATTAATTTTCAAATTCACACCCGGTAAACGAAAATGTATCAAAACGTAAATCATAATTAATAATTGAATACTATAAATAATTAAAAATGAAAATAACAATATAAAAGGAAAATTACTTTAACGACTATCCACAACTATGCGCGACCACATACAGTCATTCGCAAACTCAGCAAGCTGGAGCAGTTTCGGTGGAGTGTGTTGGAACACCCACCATATAGATCCATATACCTTGATCCACTAAAAAGGCATTAAGGAGTCGACGTTTTCACTCAGAAATTGAAGTCACCCAAACTGTTTGAAATTAGCTTCAACCTCAGCCGAACTCTTCCTACGAATGAGGTATTCAAAATTGGTGCAACAGTGGGACAAGTGAGTGTGTGATTTTGATGATTACATTTGAAAACAAATAATACCTTTTTCATTTAGGGCTATATATATATATATATATATATGGGGAAATGCTTAGGGAACATAGATTTTTATTTAAAAAGAAAGGAAATGTTTCACCTTCAATTCACTAAAGCTCATTGGCTCAAACAATGACATCATATATGTATAATATATAAGCAATGAGACACCACATTAAAAATAGAAGAAATCATTACAGATTTTCACCTCCCTTTCGTGTGATAAAAAGTTACTGTATCAGACGTAAATAGCATAACATAAAGCTAACAAGGTTTATAATTAAAGAAAAAGAATTTTTAGCTATCAACGAGCTTAAATCATGGACAAAATATTACAGAAATATCCCTAAATAATATATATATATATTGGATAACCTAAACTTATTCCGTCCTTTGATAAAGAGAACAAGCAAATTCGCCAGAAAGATTTCATTTTACATTACATGCTTGTTTTGTATGAATTAAATATATTAATCTACATTAATCTATGAGTTTAAATTAATCATTGAGTTAAAATTACTAATATATATATATATATATATATATTTATAATAGGCTAGCCTTTATTTCACGCAACGGCTCTCAGTTCTGCGTAGCATCAAAAGAAAAACAAAATTCTTCTATATATCTAACAAATTTTCTACTCAAACAAATCCTGGAGCTATTATTTAATAAATCTTATTAAATATATTATTTAATCCAAGAATTCTACATTATCCAAGTTATAGTATTCTAGAATTTCTAAGCAATAATATATAAAAGGGTGCACAAATCTTCTCCAAGTCGAATACGTAACTTCTTAGTAACTAAAAGAATTAAAAAGAAATTGTGTGGTATTATCTGAACAATAAGTAACAGTATTAAAATGAGAATTTTTATTCCTGGCGCTGTACTTATTAAAGCCATTTTAAATTATTTTTGTAGAAAAATACAGTTGCCTAAAATTCTTAATTTCCGAAATCTTTTTATGTATGATTCAACATTAATTTGAAACAAAAACGAAAATCAATTATTTTATTTTTGTCATCATTTGTTTTTATTATATCCTTTTAACCTATTGAATTATATTATATAATATATAGTTATTATTATATAGTTAATTATATAGCTTTGAAATACATTTGTTCATTATATGTATTATATATCTGTAATAGCTGTTCATATTTTTCTTTTTATATTTTATGTTGTGTCTGAAATGAGTAAATAAGAAATTCCCTGTTGAACTTAAACCATTTTTATTTATTTAATATTTTATTTCTACTCTCAAGATTCATCACATTACGGAAGTTTATTGATAAACAAGTTATATACAATAATTTGCTTTGTTATATAGAGCGTGGTTTTAATTTTATTTTATATCCTTTGTTTGAAAATGATATAGAAAATATTGCCTTATATCCTTATTTGTTACCTATTATCAATGAACGTTATTTTATGAATTTCGATTGATATGATTTTCCTAAGAATTTAATTTTGCAATAATATGTTTACAAACATATATATTTAAACTCATTAAATGTTTATAAATAGATTTAATAATAATCCTAAAGTTAGACATTAATATGCGAATCTTTCTTCTTAACGGATAAATTACAGAAAAATAGGATAATCATTAATTTCATTTCATTTGAAATTAAAATTGCAAAATTTTAAGTACTACACAATTTGGAAATAAATATCACAAATCAGAATGTTTCATTCATTATTTAATTTCATTCTGTTTTAAATATAATGCTAACACATACTTGGATAGTATTTATTAATAAAGAAACTTATCGTGAACTATTTGTACCAATGTGTATAGAAAAAATATACCTTGGCTCAAACGTATGTTCAATTAAAGTGAATTATTAATCTGGCTTTTTGTTAAATCTGCCTCATAACATATTTATTCAAAAGTTTTATTCATTAATGTAATATATTATTCAAGATATCATCAATTGCAAATGTTTCATTCCACAAGATTTAACTTATTGCAAAACATGGCAAAATGAATTTTTAAAACTATCTTAAGATAAACTTTTAAAAAGAATAATTTTTATTTCGCATTTTCGTCTACTTACAGTTAAAAAATATTTATTCTGCTCTAAAATACGACGAAATACGCAGTTAAATCCGACAACCGTGAATTTACTTCAAACATACTCCAATCGCCTCACAAACATGAAACAAGATAGTTGTACTAAGTGAATACGTGCATATAGGATTTTGAACCAATATCACTACTAAGCTGCTAAATTTACCGGACAGATATGTTTAATACTACCTGAAAGCGTATTCATTCTCTTTAAATATTGCTCCAACCGCACATTAAAATCCTGGTCTGCGATTTTCCGGTTACTGTAAAGTGTCCTCTCATGTTGTATACCGAACCATTCATTACCAATCAGTTCGGATTGCTGTTCATGTGTGTAGTAATCTTCAACAACCTTAGTCGCCGATGTTGGCGTACAGTCACAATGGCCTAGCTCTGATCGTATCGACTCCTACAAATATCGGAGAACCAAATAATTGGAGAACATGCGAGTAAGACTTTAATAAGCGTTTACAAGATTACTGAGATGAGAGTGTTCTGATACGTCATATTAGGATGTGACGACAGCTTCCCTCGCTGAAGGGGATGTATATGAATTATGAGATTCACGGATGATAAGTGTCTTGTACTTGGAGAATCCTGTCATTGTTGATAATTCTTCAATACTAATGTAAAAGTAGCTTTTCTGTGATTGTACAATTTGTAGTACATGGATGTGGTTAAATTCTTTTATAATGATTTCCAGATCTATTATTATTATTATTATAAAAATGTAGTGAAAAGAAGAATAATGGAATTGTAGACTTATGTATATAGGTATTTAATCATATCATTAATCATACATATTTTTTTTAGTCTGTAATCCCAAAATATATATCTTAAAAATTATTAAACTCTAAAAAAAAACCTCTTAATTATCTTCTGAACTCTCTTTTGATGCTATCTTATAAGTATAAGTATCGATTTAATTGTTTCTGATTTTAGATCTTTTTTTTTTATTATTTGTAAAGTTTAAAATAATATTGAAAAATTTAATATACTTACAGATTGATATTTTTTAACACAGATGCATAATAAATATTAAAAAATACATAACACAGTACAAAAATGTATTGAATTATAAACTGAACGTAAATTCTTGTTAAACTCACGAATTTTTCTTCATATTTTTCTATTGTGAAAAAATAATAATTAATTTTAATATTTTATAAAGATATTTATTTAAATAATATTAACTAGAATTTATTCATAATTAAATATGAGTTTTAATCTGGGCTTTTTTTCATCGATTTTTATATGTTGAAAAAGCATATACCATCGTTTTATAGAATTATAAAAAACGACATTATATTATATTATACATACCTTTTATAAAAATATACCATCGTTAGCTAAATGAAAACAATGAAGCAGATAAATGACAAAATTGTTGTCAAATATTTCTTGTATAGTACAACAAATTTGCATAAATTAAAACAAATACTAAAGTTGCATTCCTATCATGTAGAAAATTACTTCAAGTGTATTCAATCACATTTAGTAATTGATAAAGAGTTTTATTGTTACAGTTTCTTACTTTCCACTAACGCTTAGCTTCATAAAACATTCAGCTAATAAAGCCGTTCTCCTTTCATTTTCTCGCAGAAATAGTGACAAGTAATTGACCCCCATGTGTTAATCCTATCTTCTGGTTTTTTATTATTTTTCTTTGTATTTTAATAACAACTACGAAGCTACTCAACGAGTCTTCTAATGCTGAGCGTAAGGCTTTTACACGCAATGCCGACATTATCTACGAAAGCACCTCATAATAACACGGTGAAAAGATAATCTTTGAGTATAATTACGAATTTTCCTTCTGATTATTTATTTTTAGCGTGTTCAGGCGAAGTTTTAGAAGAAAAATCACCGTATAAGTAAATTAATTTAGGCTGGAGGGTCATAAGCAAAAAGTTATAATTATCTCAAATCTTATTAAGAGAATTTTAATCAACCCGCTATAAAGCTTAAGTGGTTTGTTTTCAGTAAAATGAGGTTTTGACTGAATTGGGGTGTTGAATAGGAAACAGAATAACTAAACCGGAAGATTAGCCGGCTTTTTATTTCCCTGCAATGCGCTCGTGTGCACGTTTATTTAAGATTAATTTGTTTTGACACTTCTTTTTCTTCTCGTAAATGAAGGAAACCGAAAACTTAATTTTTTTTCCTTTGAAAAGTTTTAGGTTCATTATTAAGGGTTTGATGAATGTAAGTATTCAATCAGCCTAATACTTCTGTAATTATATCACTTTCTTATGAAAAATTATAAGAGGAATGTAAATTAGTTTGTTAGCGTATGCAGGCTTTAACGAAACTGCACGACTGTTATATTTATTTAAATGTTATTAATTAAATGAAAATAATTTTTGAATAAATAATAATAATAATAATAATTTAAGTTAATGATACTTTATAAATGAAAAAATAACTGTTTTTTTTATATTTCTTCTTTACTAATTACTTCATTAAATTATAAATTTGGGGAATATATAATGTAAAAAACAGGGAAATAATAATTATGATTTATCAAATTAAAAAATATTTTTTGTATGACATCTTCTAGAAGAAAGTTAAGAAGCAATGTTAGAGAAATTTTTATTAAGAATTACAATAATTCATACTTTTACCTACTGTTTCTAATTACTTCATTAAATTATAAATTTGGGGAATGTATAATGTAAAAAACAGGAAATTATAACTTATGACTTATCAAATAAAAATTGTATGTCATCTACTAGAAAAAAGTTATGGAGTAAAGTTCGAGAATTTTTTTCTTAAGAATTACAATAATTCATGCTTTTATCTACTGTATTCATATAAAATTTATTTCTCAATTGTGTTGCCTGAATATGCATACAATCTGTATTTAAGTAAACAATACAATAATATTTTTCTCAAATATGTAAATAAGCAGATAAATTGAAGAAAAATATAGATTTCTCTTTTTTTTTATTGTAATAATGATTTTTGCTCATTGCAATGTCTCGAATTATATATAAAAAAGTTTTAAGTTCATGATTTAATTATATTTTGCAAAAACTACATGTGAATCTCCTCAATAAACAACTCTGCCGACAGAAGAAGATCACAATTAAGTTTCTAAATATTGTTATAATCCCTTAAAGCAGAATAAATTTGTCATTCGAAACATCAATATGTGTTGTGGAATTAAAGAGAATCCGAAATGAATAATAAATGTCTCTTCATTTGCGAGATCACCTATACGGGTACAGTACTGATTTAAATTATAAATTTAAATAAGCAGCATTATTGGAATATCTGAAACAAATAAAGTTGTAATTCCAAAGTGTTGAGAGTAGCACAGAACATTAATTTTACATTTCTCCTTCTTTTAAATCGTGTTTGGAGTTGCGGGCATTTGTAATCAAGTTAATTGCATTTCATCTATCAAGGAATGTGCTCATATGCGGGTTACCTTTGTCCTAATTTGTTTCTAGGAGCAGAATTGGAAATAGGTTGATGAGGTGAACTGATTTTAATAATATAATCTGTGTTCTACAAGAATTTTCGTGCTTTCAGAGTCCTTTTCTCAATAAAGCGATCGACATTTTCTTTTTTTCTTGTTTAACTTTTGTTCATGTGAGCAGATAATGATAATGCGGAATGCCACAGAAATACATGTATGTATTGCTTAATGTCAAATACGATTATTATTAATATGTATTTAAACTTTTGCAAATGTTCAAATTCAAAAAAATTGAAATTGAAACAGGTTGGTGAGGTGAATGGATTTTAATAATATAATCTGTGCTCTACAAGAATTTTCGTGCTTTCACAGTCCTTTTCTCAATAAAGCGACCGACAATGTCTTTTTTCTTGTTTAACTTTTGTTCATGTGAGCAGATAATGATCATGCGGAATGACATAGAAATGTAATATCAAAATACGATTATTATTAATATGTATTTAAACTTTTTCAAATGTTCAAATTAAAAAATAATCTGTGCTCTACAAGAATTTTTCTTGTTATTTTAATTGGTAAAAATACAACAAATAATATGTATTTAAACTTTTTGCAAATGTTCAAATTAAAAACTTGTTATTTTAAAAAATACAACAAATAACACATTAAAATTTTGCGCACCTCTTGTTTGAAATTTTGATGTATTTTACAACTTCTAACTAGCTGAACAACAATTTTCTATCGCAACTATTATTTTAAATCACTTAATGAAGTTAATTGTTTAAAAACAAATTTACAAATATGTGCACAGTCTGAAAGACTAATAATAATAATAACGATAAATAACGAATTTTGAAATATCAATAAAATATAATAATAATCTATAAAATATCTATCACATCTATCTATTTATAAAATAGCTATATATAAATGGATTATATTTATAAAATATCTATCATAAACGAATTTTGAAATATCTTACGATAATATTGAAATTTTTTTTTTTTGTGACTATAAAAAAATCATATTTTTAAAATATCTTGTTATTAAAATAAACTACTTTCAATTAATGTTTTTAACTTAAAAATTTTTTTTTATTATTTTTTTAATCTCATTTATATATAAAATAAAAAAAATACAGTCATATTTAGAAGTTTAAGTGTGATTCGTTCTTAGCCCAGCTAAATTTTCTGGAACGTGTTAATTTTGAAACCTCATAATCTTTATAACTTAATTCTAAATTAGAAAATAAAGAAAATGTAGAAAATTAAATTAAGGAAATAAAAACTAAACTAGATTGACTACGGTTTAAAAGATATGATAATACTACATACACTATATGTTTATACTTTGTATACAGCTTTTATTATACAAAAAATCTTATTTTCAAATATAATTTTAAATTTTGATCAGCCCGACTCGTAACTTTGTGACAACGTGAGCTGTTGATGAGCATTAGAACTGAGGTTCAATCCTGGCTGCTTTGTTACAGATACTGTTTCAAAAACAAGCAGACACGATGGCGTTTGTGATGTTCAGCATCTTGCCTCGTTAATCAGACTGCCTGGTGGGAGTTTTCCGGTTTTGCGGATAGATAAATATGGGGTAGTTCCCCCTAAAAGTCACTCCCGGAAGATACTGCCCTCCTTCTGCCAAGTTAGACTTCTACCTAATGGTGCTCCATCACAACTGAACTCCACTTTCCTCGTTCCATGAGAACACGCGGGTTCATGGACTTGATGTAGATGATGCTGTCGGCAGAGTGGAATAAGAAACAACAACAAATTTTGATCATCAATTATCTTTGCATGCCATGAGTTGATTCTTTCTACTTCTTGTTGAAAGAAACCTTCCTTTGAATAAATCATTTGCTAGTATTGTAAACCTTTATTTGTTCTTTAAGATTATAATGAAGTGGTTTAAAAATTACTATTTTACAAAAAACTGATAACATTTTAAACTGATGCTATTTTTTTCAATTCATTTATTTATTCTTAAGGTCTTTTGTTAAAATCATATATTATCATTCATCAAGACACATGCTGTTTTTTAATATTTCATAAAAACAATAAAATTATTTAAATGAAAGTGACAAATATAGTTAGAATAAACAGTTTAGCACTATACCATGTCTATTTTATTGTCAGAGAACATAACTTTAGCTTACTTGGGAAATAAAAAGGTTTATATATTGAGGTCAAAATGTCTCATAAAAGATTTTGTATCTACAGCGATAATTAAATCATGACAAAAATATATTATTACATATTTAATAACGTAAAAGATGTATTTTATTTATTATGAAAATAAATCTTTTAATTTCTAAACTATTATTAACTTTGTTCTATTAATTCATATGTAAGAATGAATTAATACATCTTAATTGAATTGAAAATTAATTATTCTCATACTGATTAACAAATTTTAAGTATAATTTTTAAAATATTCAGTCATCAACTCTTGTGCCATGCCGAATATTAAAAAACTCTTATAACTTTAAGACATAAACAGAACTCCATTCTTTTAGAAACTTTATCAAAGTGAAATGCATAATCATCCAACAATATACGAGTCAAGTGAGCCAGAAAATGGAATTCAATACTGGCACATGAGCACCACTCTGACTTTACTGCAACTCAATGGTCTTCAATCACTCTGGTAATAATTTAAATGTAGATCTCTTGCGCTCGTATATAATCCACTTACGTCCTTATTCGAATTAAAATGTAACATTTTTCTGCTCGAATCAATTTTCTAGCTTTAACAAATTATTATTAGATATTCATCTAACATCCCAATATTAAACTATGTATATATATATATAGATATATATCCAGATCCAAGTTCCAATGTGAATATATTTACTATTTACACACCAACAACGCCGCTTTGCCGAATTGGTCATCTCGAATCACTAGCGAGCTCGATTTGCATAGCTGCAATTGATTTCGGGAAATATAAATGAATATGTAATATCCAGAATATGTTTTCCCGGATTTTAATCATGAGAGATATTAAATTTCCAGCTCCTTACTGTGCCTCTTATTCAGTGTCGTGTCCATGTTTTAGATCCAACTCCTTGTGCAATAACATAAGGAATGAGACTCAGTCCAAATGATTTTCTTGGCATATGAGGAAATCTTTGGAGATATATTTAATCCAGATCACGGGTGGGAGTTGATTGAATGATGTATGGCTTAGCATTTACTTAGAAATTAGTGCCCCGTCTGGGAATGTGTTTGTTTGTGGTATTTTCTCTGGGATTGTCGTTAGAACTGACACATCGATTCATTTATGGTGTAGCAATTTTAGTTTTTATTTCTTTGGTGTAATTGCTCTTTCTTTCTGTGGATTATTAATTTGTTCAAACAAGTGACTTTTAGCTATAAATACTTATGTAGATACTAAAAAATGAAAATTAAATGAGGATTCTTAGAAATTCTCTAATTGAATAAAAGCAATTATAGCATTTTAATAAAATATTTTTAATTAAACCGTTAAATAAAATAAAATTAATAAAACATTTAATTAAACATTTTAATAAAAATTATTTTATTTTAATAAAACAATAATTAATAATATTAAAAAAAACATTTTTTTAAAATTTTAATAAACCTTTTAATAAATTATTTTATTAAACTGTAAAGCTATAAATACTCATATAGATACTGAAAAATGAAAATTAATTGAAGATCTTTATGAATTATCTTATTGAATAAAAGCAATTATAGCATTTTAATAAAACAAAAACTTTAATAAAATATTTTAATAAAACCATTACATAAAATTAAATTAAATTAATAAAACATTTTAATAAAATTACTTGATTTTAATAAAAAAAATTACTAATAATAATATATTTGTTTAAACTTTTAATAAAGTTATTTGATTAAGCTGATAATTTTATTTTATACTTTTCAAAATAGACTTCGTATTAATTAAAGATAGTGAAGTTTAAGAAAACTGGTAATTATGGTAATAACGTGTGTAATGATAAATATATTGTAAGTTAATACTAATATAATCTAAATTAATGAAAAAAGTTAGTTATCTTTATTTAAACGAAAACTTGAGCCTATTTACCTTTAAAATTATTGTAATTCTGTATATAATTAATTATATTAAATTATTGTAATTCTCTATATTTTAATTATAAAAATACTTTGTTTAATTTTAATTAGGCTGATATGTTATATTTTAACTAAATACAAGCATTATTCTTAATTTAACTTTAGTCCCTCTTTCAAATAAGATCGAATTGCAAGATGATATTTTTCTTACGTCTATGGAAAATGGATAAATTCATTACCAGACTTAATTATTTATTTATTATGTTATTGTATTTAAGCATGCTAAACTACAAAACCAACAAATTTTTAAATAAAACATATATTCTCATGAGGCTTAGATGTTATTATGTAGTCCTGCCTCTTCTTGTCTTCCCTTTATTTCAATAAGGATATGGAACTTAACAAGAAAGTAGTGTTTCCTTTTTAATATTACAAGATTGCTTCTAAGTTATAATTGATAGGGTTATTGGAAATATTTATCATTTTACTCACATGATCTTTTTTATTTCAATAAAAATTAGGAACTGATAAGGAATATAATGTGTCTCCTTATTATTCAAAATGGTTTTCGAATGATACTTGATAAGGCTGTTGGAAACATTTCTAGTTTACTCACATCAACTATATTGGGAGATTTTTAACAATTTATGCAGCTGTATTGCCTTTCTGTTCTATCTTTATAATTTCTTTATTCATCCATGTCATTGTGTTTCTTCTTAAAGCATCTTTCTGTTCGCTGTTATTATATTCTTAATTTCGCCTTAAAACTTAAAAACTATAGTAATTTTTCTAAAAAATGAGGAACTGAAACAAATTGTCACTTTAAAGCAATGCAGTTGATTAAAATTGCAAACTGTATTGTCAATTCTTCAAATTCATACATGCCGCACACATTGCCCTACAAATTGATGAACAAGGCATCTCTGTATTAATATCATTATATATAAAGTTTCACACATTTTTAACTCATATTTTTTATGATATTTCTTGAAAATTATTTCTTAAAATTTTGATTAGAAAATTCATAAATATGAAGGATTGCTGACATACAGAAAATACAAATGTAAAAAAAGTTCATAAATCCTTTGTAACAATTTTGAAATGTTTAAACACTTTGGAATAATTTTTAGTTTCATAACTGTGTATAACTAAATATACTGGAACAGGAATGCAACATATAAAGCTTTACTCATGCTACGCTGTAGAGAGTTTTACTACATTGCCTCCACATTTTGCCAACGCAGTTTAAAACATATCCCCACCCCATGACCCCATGAATGGCATCTACAGTACTTTACACCTCCTAGAGCTCAACGGAACTACTTTCAACCTAACTGATTTATCATGTGCATCCCTAGCATCAATATAGAATCATTTGGTTTATCTTCGTTTAACGAATTTCGAATTGAACATTTTCACTTCAAAAACCAAATTGGCTTTCCAACAGCTAATCAAGTCTTCTGTATATTATAAATTATTAAAATTTCTTATAGCAACAAAGCTTAAAAATCATTAGTATGTATGTTTCTTAGATGTCAACTATAATTTACTTGCTAAATCATAGTCACATATAGCAAGCATTATTTTTATTCAATCATATGTATCATTATAAATAAGTCAGTCTGCTAAGTAAAGTCTTGAATAATTGAATTTATCATTTCAGTTTATGCTTTTTTGTTACCCTTTAATTTATGGACTAAAAATCGAAATCTGTAACCAGCAAGCACTCTAAATGGTGATGAAATATGAAGCGTATACTATGATGTCAAATCAGTCTGTATAGGTTAATCCCCTGAAGCGTAAGTTTAAACTGCCCATATGTCTGAACGTCGCACTTGACATTGTTATGAATGAAATTATTAGAAAACCCATTTCTCTTCATAGTGTAATGCACATCATATTAATGGATATACAGTATATTGCATCATAATAATGTAATTCTATGCTTAGGAAAACTCACAGAAATGAGCTTACAATATCGTTATTTGTGCGTATCTAATTACTGTTAGTTTATTAATTGATGCGCAGAAAATGTCTTAATTGAAAAGCATCGAATGAAATTAAAATAAAAATGTCATGGAAAATGGTAACAATGGTTTAATTGTCATATATTATATTTAGATGATCCTTTCGTTATTGGGTTTGGGGATATGTATAAGTATTTCCTTTATTTCATGAAAATCGAGTATTTGATAATTTAATAAAAGGTAATGCCGTTACATTCATATTATTAAACTATGTTAGGCTGTACGAAAAACTTTCGTGTTGAATAATTAGTTGTAAATTAATTTTTATTTATCAAATTTAAATTTCTGTGATGATTTCCAGGTTATCTAGTTAAGCAATGGCAATGTTGGCTAATGTAAGTAATGCAGAACAATAAGCTTTTATATACATTAAAGGTATTTTTATAATTTAAAACCTCTTTTATTTCTGTGGGAGGAATATTATCTTTATCAATATATACTACAGTTAAACATGTTCAAATAAATATTTCACGTCTACTAATTATTGTTGTCCTTGCAATTAAAAAAAAATCAGCAAAACTTTCCAAATAATTATGATACATGATGCTTATGAACAGCCTCGGTAGGGAATTGCTTCATTTGTTATAATATATTACTCAGGTTATTGATTTGAATAACGCGAATATTTATATAAAAAGTATTCATGGTGGCTCGTACTTACTATTCAATTATCATTATAGCGGACCATAACCATTATTTCTGAAACAATTGAGTGAAGTAACTATGCATAATATTCTTTGCAATAAATACTACGATAAGCAATGCAATTTATTAATTTACTTTTCATGTCATTTGTACAAAAAAAAGAAATATGTTCATAGACAATATCTTTTAATCACTCAAAGATGTTCAATGACACTTCATTAAAATTGTTTCTTAAAGTAATTATACTTCTTAGAACTCATTGTTTCAAAGAATATCAATATTCTTTCTGATTAGCCAGGTCTTTAGATTTTCTGCCATTAAACATTCATAAAGTTTTATCTTTAGATTGGAAATAACATGTATCTAAAGATTAATTTATGAAAATTTTGACATATGCAATAATAAGATAACAAAAGCCTATCTTTGCAATATGCCAAAACATATCATTTAGTTCCTGCTAGAACAGAGTTATCGTATGAATCTGCAAATGTTTTCAACCTAACAATTTTATACCAAATTTTTGAAAATAATTTTTTTTTTTTTTTATTCACGTTAAGTCTTATGAGTCACTATCTTTATATAAATTTTGGAAAAAGTATATCATCACGTACATTAAAACACAAATACATTTTTTTCTAACTAAAATATAATTTTTTACCAAAAGTTTTTTATTGCAAAAAGAACATTGTAAAGTTCAATGTTTTTAAGAGGAAATGGAACATTATAGTAAATACTGTATCTAAAATATATTTCAAAAATTTGTTATATTTTAGTTATTATGTCTATCTTGTTAACTTTAAAATAATATTTTTATACATTTTGCAACTATCTGTTGCATTTCAATTTAAATATTAAAAAAAAATGTATAGCATATGTGCTTTAAATTGAAACCAATTCATCAAAAACCAAATGGGTCTCTTCATATTATTAAAAAGCGGAAGGATCATAAATTATTTTAATATTAAAATCTTACTCGATTGATGAAAAGAAATACCCTTAATTAAAAAGTAATTTAAAATAATTTGAAATTTTTGCAAATCTATAGGAACGAAATACTTCGTGAATTAAAATAAAAAAATTAACCTTCCGATATAAGGCATTTTTATATTATCTCACATGTATTTCTTTTTAAATTAGAGTAAGTGAACAATATCCTTTACTTATCGGTGACGATATCTGGTTGCCATGACAATAAAGAGACACCCTATAATCTACCATCTCCCTGTTAACCACGCCCAAACAACCACGTAGGACAGTAATGCAGTTTTTCTAACACCGGTGTACGACAAAACATTTCAGAAAAGGCAACATTTGTTTTACGCTATCAGCTGCTCTTAGAAATGAAAAATGTGATTGAACGGATAATGTAATTCGCATGCAGGCAATAAAGCGATTAAAATGTGAAAAAAAGTACATACATCAAGATAGTTACGATAGTAAACGTACATACATACGGACTACATGTCTGCTATCCTATTTGGTAGCTTAAAAAAATAACTCTCAAAGGCATACATGGAATATCTATGTTACAGATAAATAGCGTAATTCGGGGCTTTAAATTATTTATCTGAATGGAGTATACAGTCCCTCAAATGTTAAATTTTTAATTCTTGGTGTGTAAAATTTCTTATGGCACATGATGTATTGTATAAAATGTATGACTTTAGAATATATATGTATCATCATCTGTAAATTATAGGACATTGTATAATTAAAAATAGCTAAAATTTTATTCGTATGCTAAAACTTTTTTTACTATGCACTTGCATATCAAAACATTTTACTTTAGAAAATGTCAAACGTTTATTTTTAGGTACAGCTTCTTCATTTTTTTCCTCTTGGAATCTTAGGCATTCTGAAATTAATTGAAATTCGTTGGCCTTGAACCCCCACCATTACAAATGTACCATTTCAGATGTACATAACTTGAAACATTTAATTTGATATACCACATTTAAAGGAAAAAAGAAGATATGCTTCTTTTCTATAATTAACATTAAAAAATACGCTCTTCTGAAAGGTTTTTAATGCCTTTTTTTTTTATTATTAACAGACTTGTTTTTTAATCTGTTAATTACTTTAATTAAAGTTTTTTAGTAAAATCAGTACATACAGACAAGAACTTTAAAATATGCAAAAGTATAAAATTAAATTATATATTTTGAGATTCGTAAGAAAAGAAAACAGCAAGTCAACTTTAACCTACTTTATATTACAAGCAATAAAAATATACCATGTTTTAAAAGTATGATAAATTAATAGCTCTCTGAATAAAATTCTTTTTAAGGGAGTTCAGATGAAAGTTAAAAGTTTATATCTCTTCTTCATTTTAAAGTATTAAAAGAATGAAATCTGTAAGCGATTATTTTATTTTTATTTAAAAAATCAAAAAAATTTGACAGAAAAAAATGAAACATTATGTCGAATTCGCCTGGAGTTTGACTAGCATAAGATTGTGTAACATTTTTAATAACAGACTTATGTACATGAGTTGCGTATTATATGCAAAATATTCAGTAAAAGAGAAACTTCTAGTGATTTTCTCATTTTTATATATGTGTTCTCCAGATCAGCTTAACTTCCGTATGTAGTTTAATGCATTTTTTATATTTACTGACATAACATCACATCGTTTTATATGCAGGTAAATAATAATTGTAGGAAAATTAAATGTGTTTTGAGCTGATCTTCAAAAAATAATTATATATCTTCTTACTCATTACCTTTTTCCAAAAACTCTCAACACTGAACACGTTTACATATTTTTAGTTAAAATATTTACTTTATTGATATATTCATACTGATTGATTTTGAAGTACTTTTGTATTTTTTAATCTCTACGAAACAATATTAAAAACTATTTATATATCTAATTAAAATATATGGGATCACATACAATAAATAATATTTGTTTGTAAAAGGATATTTTAAATAATAAGCACAATTTTATTTCGACTTCATATTGTTTTTTATTCTACTGATAGAAAAGTAATCTAAATTTTTACCACATGTTAGGTAAGTTTACTTTAAATTTTTTTTTTTTTTACTGCTTATATTAGGAAAACAAAAAATATTTATGTTGTTAACGTATAAAAAATGTTAAATAAAATAAAATTTGCAGTTTCCAAACTATGCTCTATGTAACAATAACTTGACAGATGCCAATTTTTTTCAACTCGTTGTTTTAGATATATATATACATTTGTATTATAAATTAGAATGCTTTGGTTTGATAAAATACATTCAACCAATTAGAAATTATTTGAATGTATTTTCATGTCTTTGTTGTTTTTTATTTCAACTAGTTGCTCTGATAATTTTCCTTGAAACTTTTAAATTACGATCGAAACAGTATCTGAATAAAGTAATAAAATTTAATGAGATGCTTCTGTAATAGCTTAATTAATATATCTCATGTAACACTGCATCAATTACTAGCTTAATGAAATACATTTGAAAAAGGAGCATTTAATAATCTGAATAATCTGAAAATTATACATTTATACAAATTAAATTCTTATAAAATAACTGAAAGAAATTAGAAAGCAGCTGTAAATAATTATTCCATTAATTAATTAATTATTCATAATTATTTTCTTTCATTCTATCCATTAAATAATTCATTTTAATTATTCCATTATTGTATACTTAATAATTACTGGATGCTCTTAATTTCATTCATGCACATGGCTAGAATTTTTTATTTGAAGACATTCGTTATTTAAAAGAAACATTTGCACTTATTTGCATATTCACACAGCTGTAATATCCTCTTTAAACACTGGGTTAAAAAAAATTGTCATTCATAAAAAGCAGAAATTTTTCAGTCGATCCTTGTTGTTGGTACATCAGATAAACTTGGCGAAAGGAGTTTCATTTTTTTTTAATATATTTTATTAGGTATCAATTGTTTTTCAAAAGTTGTTCATTTTGTTTCGTTTCAAGATAAGAACGCAAAGACATATGTATATTCCATCTTTTATTTAGTATAAAAATGAAATAATATAATAAATAAGCAAATGAAGAATTTGATACATGATATTACATTAATTTAACAAGAGTATTGAATATTTAACCCAAATTCTGTAGTAACCAAGCGCAAAAGTGATCAGTCAAATGGTTTTACTGGTCGATTTTTTTTTTTATATTCGTGTCTTATTTTTATATTATTGTTTGATAGCAAATATGTTTTAATTCAAACAGGCTTGCGAATTTGTATGCATTGTTCAGCAAAAACTACTTTACTTTATTGAGTGGAATTTTAAAATAAATCATATTTTTGCCAATAAATATAGAGATAAAAATTATGCAAACAGAGATACAACTTGCAGGCTAGCACAAGCAAAATATCTGATCTTCTAGTATGTATTAAAATACAAAACACTCAATGAAATATTTGTCTTATATTTAAAATTAACTATTTTTGTTAAATTAGAAGTAAATGATGTTCTTCGTTTCAAGCTTTTATCAAAAATGTGAAAATCTTTCAAAATTATATCAATTACATTTATTAAATAAAATTGGACCTATGAAGAGACGTGCTTTAAGAATATCGTCGACGTGCCACCATCTGTGTATTTCTGTTATAAGAAGAAAAAATCACGTTCCGATAAATAAATAATTCAATGCATTTACATAATATGGATTCATAATACTTTTTTAGTGATTTTTGATTTTCGTTCGTGATAGTATGTTTAATTCAAATTACACGCTTCGGATACATGATTTTTAACTTCCAATCAATAACAACAACAGCTGTATTTTATTTAGTTTACTTTGTATGCATTAAACATTCAGTTTTTGAACATCTAATCTTCGAAGGCGGTTCAATTGTGAATGAATTAGAATGCATCACTTCCCTCCTCTTTTTTTCTTATTCTTTTTGTTGCAGATCCGAATCACAGCAACACGTTATTTAATGGTTACTATTACAATAAAGACTTATGGATTATCTTGAAAGATGCATACCTACTCATATGCATTGAGTTGACCAATAACATTGGTATGCAATTTTCCTGATAAAATGAAGTTCTCACTTCTGCATGCACTTTTATTGCGTTTGAAATGAACAGATTTCTATACTACAAAGAATTATCATGCTACAAAGTAAATGGCGTTGTTTAACCGATGACCAGGCTAATCCTGTAATAGTTAATTTCAGTACGATTCAAATATTCCCAATTTTACTTTTATGACAAAGCATGGGAGAACCTGTTTAACGAAGGTTGATTGAATTATTACTGACTTGATTTATTTACATAATAATATCCCTACTAATATAATATAGATTATATTAAGTTTTAAGGAAAACAGTTGCTTGACGAATAACTTCACTTATTCTTACCAGTTAGTTTGCTTTTATCAACATATGAGGGATATATATTTTAGCAAATACGTCTCCTAAGTGTAGACATGTAAAAAAATGTTCATAAATTGAAATTATCATCAAGATCATGTGTGCACACACTTGTTGTTATCAAAACGCTATATTTGAAATACTGCATTCACAGTCTAGAAACTATACCAAATAGGCTTAGAATTATAATGGCAAAAAAACTTACCACGGAGTGTGGGTAGAAACAATTTATCGAAGCGATCTTGTCCATAGATGGCTGCTCTATGATTCCCATAGGATTGGATTCGATTTTCACATCCTCGCCCACTGTGTTGCTCTTTAATTAATTACCAACCGCTGACATTTATGTTTGTTTGTTTATTGCTGCCCACCGATTCCCACTGGTGTGAATTGTTTCCACTTACTTCAGACCCAAAATTTATTTACTACTCAAATAAAATTTCACTCATCTTATATAGTTTTGCTACTAGGTTTCTTCGATATATTCACGAATGGAGTATTTATTGGTATTTAATTATTTTCAAAATTAAACACTATCTATCGTTGTCTTTGAGTTTAATTAAATTCGCTGTTCTAGTGCTGTTCTAGTAAAATGTTCGCTGTTCTAGTAAAATGTTGCTAGTCTTGTTGTGATTACTTCATTTTCAAATATTTAGTAGATAATGCATTCAAAGTAAATATAAGTACCTCGTTAATATTTTACAAATTCTTATACGCTTATTTTTTAGTCAATACTAATATTCGTATGTTCCTTGTATGCTATTTTAAAGGTTAATTACATTTTTAATGAGCAATTTGACTGAAATTTATCAGTAAAGTATTATTTGTTTTGTATAATGTCTATGATAAGAATTATTAACAAAATTTAAAAATAAAAAATTTAAAGTATTAGTGTCAGTAAAAAATGTAAAGAGATTGGAATATTTAATTTTTTATTTTTTATTTTGGGTGATGCTGACATGTAACATTCTTTGTTAATTAGAGATTAATGTGATTTTTCAGTTCAGGTTCCATCCACTTCATATATATTGTTAAAATTTTTTAATAAGTATTTAACGATTGCAATGCGCCCTATTTCACCCTATCGTTGGCTTTTGGAGTTCGTTTCTGACTTCGAGAAATTCTCCTTCCCATGCCTTAATTATTTCTCATATCATATTTGATGTAATTCTGTCTGTTAGAGAGCTAGACTGGGATCTAAATAATGCCAGTTCAACCCTGGTTACCCGATATTTAATGACAATTGTAATGAAACACCCATTGAACTAAATGTTGGAGAGCATTCTAAAGCTATATTCTTATGTCTATATCGAAATTTATATTCCTTTAAAAAGGATCATTTTATTAAAATTTAGTGTAGACGTATTTCTCATAAAAACGTAACAACTGAATTTATAAAAAGCAATTTTCTTTCTTTTAAAAATTACTTAATAAATTTCATAATTAATTATATTTATTTTATTTTATTGGTGTGCAGCAAACGAACTTCGATTAATTTAATGTTTGTAGTAGATCGTCGTTTGTTTGTGCAGCTAGATATGGATGTGGTCGGGTTAAGACACAAGTTTAACAACGTATAGCTTTATTTACATGCACGTAAATACGACATCAACACCACAATTAAAGATAGACAATATTTAACATACAGCATGTACACACATTTAAAGGTATACAATTAAAAGATTCGTGGAAGGATTCCACTTCTAAGTTGTAAATAAAGTTACTCAGGTACACGCTGGATAGCGAAATATACTTCCTCTGGATGAGTCTGTAGGCCAATAAATACACAGGATTGTGTTAACTAGATTTTCTCTCGAGGAGCGAGACTGTAAATGGAAAGTCACTGAGGCAGCAGCGCCGATCTCGCTGTATGTCCTCTCTGGTGAGACATGATTGCGTAGGTGGAACCACGGTTACATGCTGTATTTCTCTATGGGCTTGATGACCGAGTGAATAGAGCTCTAGCGCTGGGTTCCATGGATGTTTGTAGTGGTTCGGAATCCTGTAGGTTCCTGTCTAATACGACTGTTGGGCGTAAGAATGACAATCCTACCCAGTAAAATGAAGAGCATCTTCTGTCTCGAAATCTGCTAGTAGGCAGCTGGAATTATCCCACCATGGGGTCTTGCCCATGAAGAACAATTCTCTATACTGTCTATATAAGCATTAAGAATTTTTTAATTTAGTTATTTATTGTAACGAGGAAAATTTATTGATTCATAAAATCAAACGAAAACAACTTTGATCTTTCAATTTATTTTATGAATTTACAACTTTACGTAATGAACAACAACCTAGTGACAACTACACCTTATTAATTTGAAATGCAATATGGGTGCAACTAAAAAAAATTTTACCTTTAAGTCAAGCATGGGAGTAAGTTAAATATTCAATTTTTCTTTCCTAGATCATCATGCTTATATTTTGTATTTTATATTTTTTTTTTTTTTTGCTGTCCAAAAAAAATAACTTTTAACAAAGTATACAAAAGATGATATTAATTTATAGCTCATTAAAAATAATTTTTGAGTAGAAAACCAATATCAGAATACCGAATTTCTGTTCTGAAGTTATATAGTAATAATTGTATATAAATTTGTCAACGAACAGCACGTTATGTTTTTTCACAATTTGAAGTAGCAAGTCTGATAGATATATTTTAACTAGTTAAAATATTTTTGTTATTATTTATTTGTAAAGGTAACAGTTACTTTGGTTTTCTGTAATGAATTATTCATTATTTGGACATGAAAATCTAAAAATTACTAAGTTTAGATATAAAGAAAAGTTCTGTGATATTTTATGGAATGGATAGAAGAAAATATCTTAATTTAAAAATAATAAGGATTTGATTTTATATTTTTCTTAAGAATAAAATTAGTTAATTTAATTCATATTTCATTACAACTATATTTTCATTTTAGTGTAATTCTACATTAAGTGTTTGTCCACATAATTATTTCAAATTATTAATATAAAGTGAAAGAACTCATTTAAATCATTGAGTCACATAATTTATAATCATGATGATTTAGTACAAGCTCAAACCCATTTTAAACCCGTGAATTTCTTTCTTTCATCGAAGTAAGTATTATTAGGCTTCTATTTCTCAATAAGTCATGGAAGAGAATTAAGGCAGACATTCCGAAAGCTTAGATAAGTATCTATTATTCAGTTAAAATGATTTATTTCTCCTTTGTAACAACGAGCTTATTTGTCTTTCGACTTATCTTTGTTAGGACACCCAGATTAGAAGTTGATGACTCATCAACTACTTGGGTAACTTGCTGCAATGGATGCTTATTTTTCAAATAGGTAGGTTTTAAATAAAATTCCAATCCTGAAACTCAAGACAGTTAACAGTAAATATTTCGATAAAATAACTCAAAGATTTGATGGAAGAGTTTTAAATTTCCTTATTTTGAAGATTTATTGTATGATACTTTCAACTGACATGTTTTATGATATCAATTTATCTTTTTTGAAACACTTTCAATAACAAAATTGATTTATCACTCTAAGAAATAAAAAAATAAAAGAACAGCGTAGGATATTAAAATTGAACTTGTCAGATTCAAACCCTGCTCTATATTCAAATTTTTAAGAAACAAACAAGTTGCAACGTAATAGTAATATATCTTGAAATTTATTTTATTTTGTTATCATATAAATTGTAGAATTCTTTACATATAAAATAAATACAAACAGCGTTCTGTCAAACTTTATTTTATATTTTAAGTAGAACTTATTGAAAATAGTTTGACTATTAGCATTTTTATTATTATTTTTAAACCAAAATACTAATCTTAGTTTAAAAATAAAAAAATATTTAATTGCTATCAAATTAGATAAAAAAATATATAATACCTTTATGCTTTAAACTGCAACCAATATAATGCTTAGATAGCTGTAAATTTGCCGTGAAATGATTTATTTTAAAATTATTATTTCCAATCCCTCAGAAAAGAATATATATACGTGTGTGTGTCATAATAAAGCTAATCAGAACGATATTAACTGATTTAAAATTGAATATTACATTGTTATAATAAACAATAACAACTAAAGCGTAGTTCAGAGCAAGATAGAAAGCCTAACACTAGAGAAGTTTTCACTATCTGATATATATATCTTATTTATATATGTCATAATAAAACTAATCAGAATGATATTAACTGGTTTAAAATTGAATATTATATTATTAGAATAAACGATGATAAATATTAAATAAGCGATAAACGAACAGAAATTGAATATAAAAAATCAAATAACAACTAAAGCGTAGAAGCCTAACACTAGAGGAATTTTCACTATCTGATGTTACGTCAGTTTCAGTTCACTAATATGGACATTTTTGTACACAGTCAAATTTACAAATCGTTGAAGCTTAAAACCTATTTGAATATTTTCTATTAAAATTTTTATTATATTAAAACAGCTAGTTTTAAACAAAGCTTTTAGCTTTAAAAATACTGCTTTTGTTCTCCCAAATTCTAAATGACACACAAAACCAACTTGATTTCAATCATTCGCCTTCTCAGAGGCATTGTATGCAAGCGCTCTCTTTCTTCCAGAAACGTGCCAAGCCTCATATTTGCAGACAAAATTTCATCAGAGCAGAAGAGTATGAAAGCGTTAGGCTCCCAAAGGTCTCACATAATGGCTTTCATGTGACAGAAAGACAGCAAAATGTATGACTCTCCACTTTTACTGTGCATTCTCCATCCAACGACCACGGAAAGCATGATAGGGTAGTGCGAACCATTATATTCATCAGTGTGAAATGAGAATCAGAGGGAAGGTTAGGCAATATCCAAAATTAAATATCTTATAATGACTCCCTGCAACTAAGTATAATTTTGAAATTGCGAGAGTGCTTAGAACTTGCGGTAAAATGGGAACTAATTTTGTTTAGAGTGCTTAATTGAGAAAGCTGAAAATTTATTTTATTTTTGTCCAGGTAGATTTAGAGTTTTATTTATTTATTATTTGTTTTATAGTGTCATAATGCTAATTTTAATGATTTTTAAAAATATCCATATCAGTTTATTGGGTGTTTTCGTTTAAAAGTCTTCTTTCATATAGTTAAATATCACTGTTATTATTATCTAATTGGATATATATTAAAGTATAATGCTATGGAAAAACAACTCGCTTTATATTAAACAACTGTTTTTACTCTACCATCCTTTTTGACTAAAATTACTTTTAACAGCTGATAAAAAGAATTATTTTATGGTTTTTTGTTTTCAGTGAGTTTTTGGTAGTCTTGTGTGTTAATAAAAATTAAGTTATCGAGTTATTATCAAAAATAACTTTAATTTTATGTCAAAATTTATGTAAATTTAATCTTCATTTCTATGTTAGCAAAATATTTTATAGTATTTCTTAAGCAAAATATTTGTATGTTAATAGGATGTTATTAATTTTTAAAACTTTAAAATATACTACAGAGAAATCTAACATTTGGGAAATCCAGTAACGGAGTCCTTTTTCACTATAGCTATTGTATAACAAAATTTATAATTACTTGCTTTTTAATTAAATTTAAACTGAATTTCTAATGCCTAAATTGCAAATTAACGTAATTGCTTTAATAATTGCATTTACATTTATGTATTTCATATTTAAATAATTATATTTAAATATTTCATATTTAAATTCAGTTTATATTCGTATTTGAATATTTAGTTATTTTTATTTGTGTTTTGGATTGTTTTGATAAATACATAAATGTGTAAATTATAAAAGATTTAGCATTCTTTTTGATTATTGAACTCTACGAAAATATTATATTGATTGCGAATATTGTGTTGATTGCTTTCAAGTACGATACTTTTTAAAGCAGAAATAAGAAGTTACAGATTTGCGGAGAAATTGTATTTTGTAGAGATTTTTTTTTTTTTTTTTTTTGAAAATTTATAAATTTTAATTTTTAAATCTTCATTTATTTTTTTTTTTTTTTCCTCGTCAAAAACTGAAAAAAAAATATGTAATAATATTTGCTGGAACTTTGCGAGGTCTACTCATATCTGCTACGATGGTATAACATACCAATCAATATTCAGGCGAGTTAGATATTTTACTATTTATATTATTGTAAATAGTTATTTTGCTACATTTTCTAGATTTTTTTTTTACTCTTTCTTTTGACTTGAAGTAAATATTCAGCAAAACTGGATATCAGCTCATACATACTGTAGAAATATATTTGACGATATCTAATTAGCACTGTTTTTATTTTGATTATATTGCTAATTATAAGTTGATTTTGTGACTACGTATATAAGTGTCTCGCAACAATAGCTAAGCAGCCTGGTAGAAGCTGAGCGGGTTTTCTCACATACGACATAATGCAGTGCCATAACTCCTAGAAGACTTACTGGAAGGCTATACTCTCCTTTCATCGCCCGTCGGTGAGCTTAAGACGAGGATCACCAATGGAGAACAATAACATTATATATATATATATATATATATAAGTGTGTGTAAAGGCCGCAAAAATCAACAAGGAATGAATAGGAAATATGATAAGTTTATATAACAAAGTCACTACAATATTCACTCTACATAAATTTCCATTTGCTGCGCAGTCGAAACACATAACAAAGTTATAATAACATTTTCTATACGTAAACCCTAAAGTGTCTCAGATTCAGTTCTCTGGAGAAAAAGAATAAAAGAAGAGATTCACTTTAAAGTGTAATGTTATGAAAATGCAACTTGCTTTATATTAAACGACTAGATTTTTACCCGGTGTTGGCAGGATATATATTTCCCCTGTATTTTGTATTTCCCCGGATTTTCTCAGACAGGAGAATGAATGTAGTGTAAAATTGACTTGGCCTTGCGTTTCCTTGGGAGTCATTGGTGGAGCAATAAAGTCGGAAACACTTAATAGATTCAAAAAAAAAAAAATTAATTAATAGTTTGAAAAAACTAAAAAAACACACTTTTAGAGTTAATCAAACTGGAAAGTAAAAAATAATTGTTAACATAAGAATGAAATGACTGACGAGAAAATGAATGTCACTGTTCTAAAAGCGTAGGGTGCTCGATATCAATCGTTATAATTTTTCACTAATTTCATTCCGAAATGCAGAGTTAGTTTAAAAATGTCATACAAAGCACCCCACGCTTTTTGAACAGGGACATTCATTTTTCTCGTCAGTCATTTTATTCTTATGTTAACAATTATTTTTTACTTTTCAGTTTGATTAACTCTAAAAGCGTGTTTTTTTTTTAAACTTTCATTTAAATTCTTAACTTAAAAGCGTGTTTTTTTAGTTTTTTTTAAACTATTTTTATTTTTTACTTTTTTTCGTTTGATTAACTCTAAAGGCGTGATTTTTTTTTAGTTTTTAAACTATTAATTTATTTTTTACTTTTTAGTTTGATTATTCTAAAAGCATATTTTTAGTGTTTCTAAACTATAATATTTAAATGAGGCCCCGGTACGGAGGAGTGGAACTATAATTCTTACAATAATATAATTCTGAGTAAAACAAAAGGCTAAATGCGAATAGGTCGAGCCAGCCAGGATTCGAACAGAGAATCTCCTGATCCGTAGTCAGGCGCGTTGTCCGTTGTGCCTCTATCCCACGTAGGTTTGAATGTCTTAGGTACTTTGATTCTACATGCGTTAAATTGCTCTTCATAAGTTAAAATAAAATCTCTAATCCTGGCGATCCTAATCATGATGAGATATAATAACCTTATCAAACTATTTTAGTGTCGTTGGTCCTTGATAAGTATACAACGTTTAAATTAAATCTGATTGCTTAAATTAGGGCAAAATCGAGCCCAAACAGTCAGTTACAAACAAGCAAACAAACAAACATGCAGGTGAAACTAATATAAAAGCGTATTAAAAAGAATCAACTGTTTTCTTTCTGAAAGATCTCTGTAAATGTTTCTTTGCAGCTTAAATAGTGTATATGAGGGGAAACAGATCTCCAGGGGAAAAGTCAGTTACATACATACAAACATACATACAGGTGAAACTAATAAAAAGCGTATTAAAAGGCAAAATTATACTGTCAGGTACACGGATTCGAAAAATCTACAAGTCCGCTATTTAAAAGAAAAACCTCACTGACCCCGTATGGCTAAAAATACCGCTATCTAAGAGTTATAAATAGCTCTTAAAAGAGGAATAATTGGGGCTAGTTAGTTAAAAGCTCACCCCCCAACAACCCACTCTTAATGATTTTTTTAAAAAAATACATATACTAATATTTATTATAATAACATTATGTATATGAAATTTAAAAATGATATCTTTAGATAAAAATTTTGTGTATGGAAATATATTTTTTAACAATATATCCAGTCCAACAAAATATTTTTCGAGATTCGTTGTCTTATTTTTTAATGAGGTCATTTTTTTTTTTTGTGGTGGCTCATTTATGATTTTTTGTTTATGTTTGTATTTTTTATTTGAATCTTTAAAGATATGGGAATTGTTTCTGGGAGAATTATTAAAATGAATGTTTTAATATAAATAGTAATTTACATAATAACATTTAATACAATAAATACATAACAATTAATACAATAATAATCTTATCATTATATTTTAAAAATTTAGTACGGATATCTTTTATGAAAGACTTTTTTATAATATGATTCTTATTCTTCAAGTTCATAATATTTTTTACATTTATTTAAAAATTTAAAATGGTATATAAAATTTAATTGTTGTAAATGTTGTAACCTTGTCATTTTTCATTGCGTACCTTAATTTTTTCATTAAATGTGCAACTTATTGCCCGTTTCAAAGTTCTGGGGTATCTTGGGTAGCAAGTGGTCTTAAGTTTCATTCCACTGGAGGCGTCCATTTCTGTCACTGCGTTTTGGAGCGAAGAAATCGATGGCGATTATTATAGAATATGCAAATCCTCTCATATCTACTGAACATAAGCCTGATGAGAGTTTTCCAAGTATTTTCCCATACGACAAGCAGTTATGGGCAGTTACCTCTAAAAAAATTTTTACCGGAAGATAATGTATAGTACATCACCCCTTGTTGGTAGACGGTTGTTGTATATAAATTAGTGGAACGAAGTAAATGTTGAGATACTGCTGTAACATTTTTATGATTTTTTACAACAAATTTTAAAGCTATTAATTGAAATTGAAATTTTATATATCACAGAAATAACATTGGAATTTTATTTGTAAACACAAATTCTTCAAAAACGGTCTCTGTTTTTTATTTGCTCTATTAATAAACAATTAACAATAAGGGTGCTTTTCAACTTCGTAATTATTTGCAAAAAATGTTTTATAAAGTTTACTGAACGTGGTACTTACTTTCCTTTTGAACTTATACTAAAGTGATAAGTACTTTAAATAATATAATTACAAGTATTTTAAATAATATAGTTATAAATTCTTTTTAAATAATATAGTTACAAATTCTTTAAATAATATAGTTATGTTTCCTTGCACTGATTACTGCACCTGTAACTTCTCAATAATCTCCTTGGAAAATGTGCATTTAGAATTGAGACTGAATTATCTTCTAGAGTTCACGGACCTCTTAAATTTCATTAATTCCCCGTTTTTTAGTTATAGAGTGTGAAACGACCTTTAACTCTATCTTTGCACATTCTTTGTGAAAGACCAATATCTTTGTAGCCTTCGAAAATCACCTTATATGAGAAAATGGAAGAAAAACTACCCCATACAAAAGCAAGACTAAGACTTTAACACCCTTAAAAATAAGTTGAAGTAGAACAACAACCAGGGCGACGTCGACTAAAAAGTGTTCTCATTTTAGAAAGATAGCAGTTTAATACTACTCAATAAAGACCTCAGCCTAAGATAGGCAATCGGTCTTCCTTCAGATTATTTTCCGTTTATAATGTCCCCGTAAAGCCCTTCTTTAAACACATTAATCTGCCCATTTATCAAGATGTCGAGGACGTTGATTTTTAAGGCGGCCGGAACCCTACTTAGCGATAAAAACCTTAAGTCCTCGGGTGAAGAATTTGGACTCATTCCTTCCCTTTTTTTCTTCTCCCTCACTAAAAGCACTATTTTTTTAGTTGAGAAAGGAATGAAATTGTCACAGTAAAATTTCGTACAGAATGTATTTCAGAATGTAAAAGAGCTAAGCTTTCTGAAGTATTCATCCACTCTTGAATGGACTTAAAAACTAAAAGGTAGAGTTGATTATATCAGAAATGGAAAACTTAAGATCAGATTTAGGTAAGATTAGATGTTCCTCAGCAATGTTATAAATTACTTCAGTAACTATCGGCGGCTTATTTAAGGTTTAAAACAACCCTTTTTGCAATGGTTTTTGTAGCCATCAAGTATAATCAGATAACTTCATTTCCTTCTCATGAAATACATGCAGGTATAAATCCTTAAAGGTTTTTATTTTCAAAGATGCCGAATCTTTGACTAAACACCACCACATGAATATTCTAATCTGTTGATAATTTTATTTAAATATACAGCCATTATCTTCACTAAAGAGAAATGAAAGGAAAATTTATCAGCTATTTTTATGTGTTTTTATCGGAAGAATTTCTAAAAATTTTCTGAAAAATGTGAAGTGATAAAAAAAAATTAAAATATAAATATATAGTTTAAATATAATAAAAATCTATTTCATTACAAACCACTACTTTCAATTTAAGATTAAGATTGAGATATAACACTTTTGAGGTTGCTAATACGTTGATTGTTATTTTTATTTTCCTCATATGTATTTGCTAACATCAAGTCGAAGGAAAGGATTATTTTCCTTTAAACGTTTGTGTCCTTTATGACATATTGTTTGGAATCATAGAATAAGATTCAATATAAGAAAGTTATAATCAAATTAAAGCAAGCGCCATGTTCAAATGATTACTAGCTGTGAAGTAGTTGTAATTTAACTTTTTAGTTAATGAATCGCTACTTTAGTATTTATACTCAAGAACAAAGTTAATTGCCTGAAAATAACTACATTCTCAAGTCTTCTTGTGTAAAAGAATATTCCTTTCATGTTAATAATTAACACGGGAAGAATTTTTGCCTTCGAATAATGGCCAGGAAAATAGAGGAAAAAAAGGGAAACAGTATAGGAAATAAGAATAAGTATAAATGCTATAAGAATAAGAAATAAGAATAAGAATAACAGTATAAATGTTTGCTTATATTAAAGCAAACATCTATACTGTTTTCCACTAAATTTTTATAAAAAATACGAATATATTTAAATTTTAATATCGATTCATTGTGTAAATCAATATCAACACAAATGAAATGTTAAGATGTCATTAAAAAGTGATAATGTTTAGCGGAAGAAATAATCTAATCCTTCAAATATGAATTTAAATTATTAGTTTTATTTAAAAACACAAAGAAGCAACAATAAACTTAAAACCAATTTTATTAAATTCTAAGCATGGTTTTTATCTGTAAAAAACACATTTAAATATAAACAATATGAAAATAAGAGTTTTTAGATCCCAATCTTGATTGTTGTCGTAATTTGTCTGCAGTCCCTCGTCAAAATCAATTGTCGTCTCATAACTCTTAAGTGCTGTGTCATACGATGTGTTCAGCAACGTTCCGAATAATTAAGAAAAAGTAATTAGACTTTCAACGTGGTGTAAATTAGAACAGCAGACACTGACTCGGTGCAAAATCCTCTGTTTAATAACCGCGAACGAAGCAATAAAACCCTCGACTCCCAAAATTTCAGAGTTTGAGGCTATGAATGATGTCACCAGGGGTGTCGTGGGGGATGATGGTGTAACTTCTAGATGTTCAGTTCTTGTTTCCCCAAGGTTAAAATAAAAGTATAAAAAATGGCACGTTTAATCATTTGAGTTTGTTTTCAAATGATTTGAGGGCAAAATACACTCGATTAACTTGGGAATTTCAACTTGAATGGACTTTCTGTCGTTCATTCGCGTTTCTTTAACAACATTCTACTGAAAGCCAATGTGCTGAATAAGTACTTGGAATGAATTCTTAGCCGCTGTTATTTTCTCTAAGATCCTTCGTGATTGCTTTGGAAGGAAATTGTAAAATAGGGAATGCATTGTTAAATTAAGAATAGTTTAAACTGTTTTGCCTTATATTTTAAGAATCTTGGTGTTATGAAAAATAAGAGTATTCAGCGTTATTTAAGATGTAATTTTAACCATTGATATAATTTATTATAGTGCCTAATATTTAGCAAGAAAAAAAAATATTACTTATGAAAACTCTTAGACATTATTGAATTAAATATATGTTTAAAAATAAATAATTGAATACATATATAAAACATTTACATTACAATAAAAATACAACATATTAATTTAAAAGTTATTATGAATATTCAGGATTCATTAAATGCTTAAATTAGTGTAAAAATAAAGTTTTTTTTATTTACTGCTAAATTTATCTAGCTATTTAAGTGATCCTCTTTATTTATATATATATATATATATATATATATATATATATACATATAAAATAAAGCCTCTCAAAGAGTAACTGTTAAATATTATTTACAATACGAACAATTATTTCTTATTTGAAACTTTTAAGAATGTATTTATTTCTGTATTGACAAATATATTCTGATTTAAAAGATTCATTTTTTAAATTTATCTACTCCTTTTACAATTGGAAAAAATATACTTATATGCTTTTATTTGTTTGCCAACCAAAACATATATTTTTGCACGCGTGTCATAAGAGTAACCACTGATGAGAATTACCTGAAACTTGACCTGGATATATGCGAAGATGAAGAAAATGGATTGGCACAAATAAAAAAAAAGCTCGAAATTTTAGTAATAGATTTCGCTTTAGTCTTCATAATATGCGAATAAAAAGCATGTTATACACACCACATTGTATGTGTTATAAAAATGAGGGGTACTCAACGTTTCCCTCATATTGCGTTTAAGGAACTCGTCATTATCCTCTCAATGAAGGATCGTACACTGTTGGTGAAGCTGTATTACAAGAAAGGTGATTGTGTGGCAGTAACTCTGAAGAAGTTCCAGACAATAAAGGGTATGAAAAAAGGCTGTTGTCCGATGTCTGCCAACGGTCTGGAAAAAATGTATAAGAAATTCGAAGACGTGGGTGCATTTGATGTGAAATATGGCAGTGGGAGGAAACCAATAGCTTCGATAGCAGTAGAAAATGTAGCGACACCATTGCAGGAAGATACGAGTTGTGGTATGGAAACGTGCAGTGCTCCGGGAATTGCTGATCTTTAGACATGCCTGTTCTAGAACTTCTTATTCGCATGGAAGTGGATAATAAATTATCATGGAACAATTTGGAGAGAGACGTAAAATTGCAACATGTCAATACGTAAAATTGCAACATGTGGACAACGGAAAATTCGTTTGCCCATGAACCAATACTTCTTTATTCATCAAAAGTAACTGTGTGGTACGGGTATACGGCATTGTGTACCGTATGCCTATTTCTTTCCAGGATATATCTCCTGCAAGTTGTTATCTGTGCCATCAATGGCAAATGATGCGATATATTTTGCTTAAAAAACATAATTCCAACACTGCAACAATGTTTTTGTATGGGTAGCAGCATTTTTAGGCAAGAAAGTGCTCTTCAACACATTTCAAATCCGTGAAGAAGATGATCAACATGCATTTCGGAAATGATTGAATTATCAGCTGTCATTTCCCAACAGCCTTAGCCAACCAAGATTACTTGATCTTAATCCTTGTAACTTAGAGCTATCTGAAAAATGTTGTGTTCAGCGTTCCGATTGTAAACTTAGCTGAATTGAAGGCACGCTTTTGCGCAACACATTCAAAACATCGCCACTAATACACTTTGATCTGTTGTGCGAACATTAAATGAGTATTTCTCGCTTTTAACTTGGAGTAGAAAACGATGGACAGCTTACTGAACAATTCTCAAACAAGTCTTGTGGCAATTAAAAACAATTTCATTATTACTTTTTAATTTTTTTCAGTAAATAACCGTACAATAATACGCATAGATGAATACAATTGATTTAATCCACAAATTAGACAATAGACGTTGCATTGAGATTCATATATCATTGGTAGCCGAACCTATTTGTGTTATGGTAATTTAAGCGCCATCTATTGCTACAATTACAAATTTATTTTTATTCAATATCATTTCCCCTTCATCGTGCATATTCAAGTACTTCCGACCAGTGGTTCATTTTTACAGCTTTTTGAAAGTTGAACCTTAATTTTAATCGCCCGATATTTATTTATATAATATAGTAAAATAATGACAGGTAAAGAAAGAATTTGATGCGTGTTATTACATTAGCTTAATATATGATTCAGTAGTTTGCTTAATTTTTGAAGTAATCAAGTACAAAACTGCTTAGTCAAGAGGTTTTTATTAATCGATTTTTAAAATTCATGCATAAAAGCGATTGTTCACAAACACATGTATATCCAAATAGGCTTACGCCTTTCAATACATTATTTGGCAACAATCGCAATTACTTGAGTGCAATTTAAAAATGGTGCATGTTTTTAGCATTTCCCTCTTACGCAATGAATTGAAGAAAACATTTGCTAATGGATAATGTCTTGATAAAAATCGAAGCTGAGAGTTTTGTGTTCGAATAAGAAAAGAAAGAAATAAAAAGAGGGATGCAAATAGTGGCCAGGGTAGCATGTTATTGAACGAAGTTCATAATCTAAATTTTTAAAAAAAAGTACTTTTTTTTTTTATGTTTAAAGTTTTTGGGCATTCTTTTTTTTTTTTTAATTAAACTAAAACAAAATCGTGTTCCGTGTTTTGATATATTTTTTTTTTCAAAATTTAAAACTTTTTACAAAAAAACCAATCTATAATTTTACTTTTTTAAAGTACAGTAAGTAAATTATGAGACGGACCTTTAAGAACCAATAGCATGCCTCCCTGAATTAGACTAAACACAAATAGGTAGGTGTGTCTGGCATGTCGCTGATATATGGCACTCCATTTGTCAGTAGTTAGTGTTTTAGTTTTTATGCATGTTGAAATTACATCGCGAAGTCAGTCAGAATTCAAATTAAGCAAATTAACGAAAGGCAGATATCGGTTTAGCTTGCATATCAAAAATGTAATGATTATAATATTAAAGGTAAAATATTAACAAAATTAATTTTTAAGTAAATGTCGATTAATTTATATCTTAAAATTAACTTTATTCATAATTGTAAAATGTATTTATTATACGAATTAATGCACAGTTTTATCAAAATTTATATTCAATTTTTATGCATAGATATATAAAAAGAATTAACTTTTTTAGATGTGTAAATATTAGAAAAATTCAGTTTTGTATAAATCACATGCATTACTCCATTTATGAAAGTATTTTTAAAGATTTGATTTATGAATTAATTATATTGTGTTAACATAAATTTGAAAAAAAAAAAAAAATTGAAAAATGTCATTTAATTAATAACGTTATTTTAATTAAACTATTAAAATATCAATTCGATTCAACCAGATTTTTACGTTCATGTAATATAAAGTTTAAAAGTCATAATACAATAACCCCCACATTATTTTTATTTTGTACATTTGATGTCCTTATATTAGTTTCAATAAAGAAAATAATTATTGTTACCTGTTAATATAAGATAACAAAATAATTTATTATTTTTATTAACTCTATTTTTCTTTTCCCTCTATCCTTTTAGCATACACACACAAAAAGAAACACTGAAGCTTTCCAATAATAGTTTACAAAAAATTATTGAACGCAAAAATATCATTAACTTGGTAGTTTTTATCGATTTGTTCATTTTATAAATGAAATGTATGTTACATTTTTTCAAAAAAATGTATGTTACATTTTTAATATTTGGAAAAACTTACACCAAAATGTTCGTTAAATATACTTATGCCCTTGGCTGATGAACTATAGGAAATCAACTAGTCATAGTTTAATCCGATATCGTATCGTTTCTTACAAATGAGAAAATAAACAATTTTTTTTCCAAAATATCGATGTTTGGTAATTATGGAATTCAAAATAATATTGAATTGCTACGTCAATGTATGCTAAAAAAAAAGTTATTCTTTTCCTAAAATAAACGAAAATAAATCACTGTAATCACGCAAGAGTCTGCAGCCATATTTCCCCTCTAGAAAAGTAACAGAAATATTGTTTAAAGATCGACTTAAAGCTTTTTTTTTTAACATAGTATGAGCTGTTTGGGTCGAACCTTACTTCCTCTGCTTGACTTCCTGTAATCATCTAGCGCTTGTATTCACCGTACTGTATATTAAGTACTTATAGACGTTGTTTGGTTTTTTAATGGTGATTTAGCTACATAAATTTTCATTCAGAAGCGATTCTTCAGAAATTTAAAACATTAATAGAAGATTTGTAAATGAAATAATACGATTCATAGAGTGTTTGATTTAAAAAATAATACAAAATAATACGTTAATACGAAATATAAACGTCAGACAATTCTTAAGCATGATTGGAAAAAGCAAAATAATAATAATAATAATAATAATAAATCCGAGAGCATATATTTGGAAAAGGTATTAATAGGAATTATTATATACGCAATCCTAAATCATTCTTATGTGTCGACAACCAGTGCGGTGCATCGACAATCAGCCTTGCCTGGTTGGATTTTACCGGGTTTTTCTCCCATATTTCATACTAATATAGGGCTCTAAAAGCGGAAGAAGACAAATCCATTTATTGACCATCGTGATTGATGCACATAAGGAGGGTTGTTTGTGGTACACATATTAGTTATTTGTGATATTCATAAGAAGAAAACAGGTTGCAATAAATGGACAGAAATAAAGTCAGATTACGAATTATAAAAGGTATAAATTATAATTCTACATTTGTTTGGTTTTAGCTAAATTATTGTTGTATAAGAAACCTACTTATGCGTAACGACTTTATTGAAACTAAAGTGTTCTATTTTTTTTCTTTTTCATTTTCTTTTAGAAAGTGGAAAACTTAGGTTTAAATGTATAGAGGTTATAAATACTCCATGTGCCGTAATAATTTTTATAAAATATTTTAAAGCATCTAAAGATATTTATAAAATTAATAAATTATTTTATATTTATCTAAATTCGATTATTTTCTATTTCTTTCTATTCTCTATTTCAGGCAAAATTTATTTGAATTTCAAATCTTAAAATTAAAGCAATTTTGAAATCAAAATCATAAAATATATGAATTTTTATATTATTATTGCTATATTAGTAACTTTATTGTATTAAAAAATTATTCACAATAATTTTAAATGAACAAAGAATTATTGAAAAATTACATTGAAGTTTTCCAATATTTTTAATTACATTAAATGTGTTGCAGGAAATCAAGATTCTATAACTTTTCAAACACTGTGGATATTTTGCTTTTTCTATAAGAACGAATTATATACAGCTTCATAATGTGTAGTAAAAATAATGACATAATACTACCTATTTTACTGCTGTAAAATTGTTAATGAAATTAGATGTATTCTGAACCTCTTTTAATCTGAATTTGGCAAAAATTAGTTCTTAATTTATCAACTCATACTCAAAGAAATTATTCTGCCTACAGTAAGGAAAAATTACAAGCATAAATATATTATTTGTCCTTTATAATTCATATAATTATTATATTAGTACATGAGATTATTTTAATAATTATAAAAAATTAACTTCAATTTATGTTTAAAAAGAGTATTGTTTGATTTTAAATTTCGCAAATCAGGGAATCTCAAAGGCGTTAAACTCGGAAATTTTCTATTTTTTTAAAAAGTCTTTGATTATACTCTAGTTTATGCTGAATATTTTGATAATAATTTTTGACTGTACGCTAAAGCCTTCCGAAATATTTGTGAAAAAAAATGTAATGTGACGTTTGCAAAAATACAGCATTGGAAAAATAGTTGCTACCACATCCATGCTTTAGTTTCACTTTCGTGTATTTTAAAGTTTTTTTTTTCATTAGTTTTTAACAAAGTCTTAAGATTTATTTGTAATTGTGTAGCAGTGAGGAGGACTCGAACAACTCAACCTAACGCTTGCGTTTTGGCGTTTGTAACACTGGCGTTTTGACTGTTAGTGAATGGCACCTGGAAAACAATCGAGCACACTCTTCAGATAGCATTATGCACCTTGAATGGAGATGAACCAGGAAAAGTCATCGATACAGAAATAATATTTATATTTTGTAAAAACTGTAAATGTGTTGATCGCTTTCAAAAAGAATGTCAACAAAATTAAGAAAACTAAAAAGCAGTCTGGGTCGAAAGAAGCTATTTGACTGTAAAATTGTCGTGTGCGAAGGAAGACAGACTGACAGTTTCATCAATAAATTGACATCTTAAAATGGAAATGCCATACATGGAAACTGTCATAGTATTGCTAATATTCATAAAGCTATATTATCTGTTTAGGCTCATAAGTAGAGCACATATGTTATAGCAATGCATTCAGCACCACAGACCTGACGTGCATATATAATTGCAGTGTACGATAGTACTTTCTCTGACTATAAACACAAAAACGCTTTACCAAAAGCTATCAGGGGATGTCTTAAAGGCAGTGTTAGCAGATTTATCAAGTCCTAAACTGCTAAAAAAGTGTCTTGGAGGAAAGACATCAAATTCGATTGAATCGATAGGCTCTATAATTTAGAAATATTGTCCGAAAACAATTGATTGTGATATGATAACTACACATTTTACTACATATGATGGTGTAATGATTTTCTTTAATGAGAATGTATATAGCTATTTAATAATAATGCAGCAATATGAAATTAAAAGAAAAAAAAAATACATGTTTTCAACTGATTCAACGATGAAAAATTAAGTGTTACAATTTCTGAAAAGAAAAAAAAAACATCATCATTTAAGGCTAGCAGAAGTAAATGTAGGAAAACATTAGTTGAACACGAATTCCTTCTTATGAAGAAAAGAAAAACTACTTCTGGGACCTTCTGAAAACCTCAAGTTTATTTATGTATGTTTGTACCACAATCTTATGTTTAAAAGCTTTTTTTTTTTTTTTTGAGCTTGCGAGTAGAATATTTTAAAAAGCTAATACACCTAGAATGTTGAAATTTGTTAGGCACCTTAATTATATATTGCTTTCAAAATTATATATCAATTTAATGCAAAAAACTTATTATGTGCATTTTTTTTTTCTTAAAAGGTAAATTTAAAAAATAAGTTTACGTTTTTTAAATTTAATTATTATTAAATTAATGTATAATACAAATAACTTGTACCTGGTACTCTATTATAACTGTTTTTGTGTTTCTATTATTATTTTTCAAGAAAGAAATCTTGCGGGCAATTAAAGTTACTACTTACTAGCGGGTAGTTTTTTTTTTTTTTAAGAAACTTTTATAGTCAATTTTTTAGTTTTGGTTTTTAATTTTATAAAATCTATTATAATATCAAATATGTTATACCTCTCATAAAACTACTGACAAAAAATTATAATTGTATAATTTAATTTAAAAAAATCTATATGAAATCGGAAAAGGGTGTCCTTTTTTTCATCTCTCGATGTAAATGCAATACATCTGAGACCTCTTAATGCATTAATTAATTAAAAAACAACAATAATATGGTAACAATAACCTTTTACGCATTTAATTACCCTTATTGGAATCGTTTTTTTTAAAGAAATTCATTCACTAACAAAAGCCAGACATGCAAAACAAAAGCAAATCGTTATTTCCTGTATTAATTTCGCTAAGACAATTATTGCTTAAGAATCTAGTAACACTTTTAATTTTAATCCAAATAGATGTGGGGAAAACAACATTTTCTTATTTACAAACTGGGAGCTATTAAAGAAAAGGCTTGGAAGTTAAGAATTAAATTAGTCATTCTGATTGATAAGAACTTGCAATGTAGCTGTTTATTCCAGAGATTCGGTAATTGAAATTTGGTGTCACAAACCAAGTTTTCGCTTTTGATTTTTATTTTTGAATATAACAGTCCCAAACAATTTATGCTCGACATAAAATAGTTCAAATGAGTCTTTAATAGATCTTTTAAAACATGTCTTCTAAAATTTAATTAAAAATAATGCTCTTTTATGTCTATTTATCATCTATAAGAATTTATTAATATAAAAGGTTTGTTCCTGAAAGGCAAAAAAATTCCAATTTTTTAATACTGTATTAAATTATTTTTTATCTGTATTAAATTTTAAAATTATTTATTAAAGAACATGCATTGTATGAATATGCATATTTTCTTTGTATTGTTCTTTTGATTACTGTTGTGTGTTGGGTAAACTTTTACCTTGAAGACCTTTACAACCTTGAAGGTTATACTTTTTACCTTCATTGTACGTTAGTATAGTCCACTAACGTACAGTGAAGGTAAAAGCACAACCTAAAAGCACTCGCTAAAGACTTCTTCATACCAAGGTATAAAGCATTGGCCAATCATAGTAAGCCTTAACTCGCAAGGCTCGAAACGATTGCCCGAAGTTGGACAACTTAACTCCCAAACGCTTGACGCGTCATGTAATTTGGATTGAGCCAATAAGGAGCTTAGAAAACTGGAACTTCACTCGACATAAAACGATTTCTGTCATTTCGGTGTGAAAGGGTCGAAAAAGTTTTCTTCATTGCGCTTGATATTTCACCACGTCACGCTTTGGTATGAAAGAGGCTTAAGAGACCTCACTATTAACGCGAAACGTTGTAGATACGCTGCCTAATCATCAGTGAGTCTTGTCTAAAAATAGCAACTGCACCGGTAGTCGCCAATTAATTCAGGTCATTAGTTCTGCATATTGGTCGTACATGTTATCATCGAGCCACACAGTATTTATTTTAAAAACCAATCTTTTATTCAAAAGAACTATAAAAAATGTGATTGTTATTAAAACAAATCATTGTGAGCTTGTAGTTACGTGTGTATAGTTATGGGAAAATAGTTACGTATTTATAGATATACTTGTAAATTACGTACACATATGAATAACGAAGTACAACAAAACACCAATACGAAAAATTACTTAACTTTATTTTTATTTTATTCATTTAAATTTAATTAGACTTTTCATATCAAAAACATCAGAGGTAGTTATTTTTAAAGCAAAATATTAATTTATAAATTCTATAAATGTATAGATTAGACCATTTATTGAATTTAGTAGTCATGCTGAAATTTAAATAGGTACCTTCTACTGCTCTGTACTGTAGCATGATGCATGTTGTTCCAAGCATACCTAACGATGTCGACAATATCAAATGACGTATCTAATGACATATTTCTCCAATTTCTAATGCACTTCTCTTGGCCCAAACCAATTTTAATCACATCTACAACTCCTCTGAATATGATTTCCACTAAATTTGAATAAGCTTATAATGGAATTTTCTGATCGCTTTTACGAATCTCTACTAAAGCTGATTGAATAGGAAGATCGGGTTCAGAATTCATTTTATTTCCAAATATGCTAAAATTCCATTTGACCGTAATTTTGGCTCTGGTTTATAAATTTTGCATGGTCATCACAAAACTTATTAGGGTCGAAATTTTAGAAATAAAGATTGACAGTTATAAATGAGATTCGTCTTGACAAAGATGAATTTTCTTTAAATTGTTTTGAGAATCTTAAGTTTATGAATTTCTGTTTAAACGTGAAAATTGTGCTATCTATAGTAATTATTAAGCTGAAAATGATTGCAAAATAATAATAGTGTAACACATACAAATGATTTCCATACATAATTTTAGTGAAAAAAAGAAAAAGGAATTTCAACTTTTCTTAATTTTCTTTGGAGAATTGTATTTTAATATATGTTGAAAACAAATTTACTTTAAATACAGAAAAAAAGAAATTTTTAAGATACTGTCTACGTTGGACAATTTTTTATAAAACAACCATTTTTTATCAAGTTTTATTTCTTAACATAAATTTAACCAGTTATAATAGTTATGAGACAAATCCCACTGATGTATTACAATGGGTTGCGCTGAAATAATTAATTATAAATTGGTGATAAAATCAAATTAATTGTATTTAATTTCTTAAGTCATTTGTGTGAATAAAAATAAAGCAAAATATTTTTAGCATTCATAATATGATTTGAAAAATCATTCAAAAAATAAATTGAAATATTTTTTAAAAAAGCTATTTCTAGTGGTATTATTTCAACATGAAATACCATGTTATATTTGCAAACCTTAAATTAATGTAATCTTATTTGCTTTTCAGGTTTATCCACAGGATTAAAATTTGTGCAGTTGGACATACCTGGGGCACTGCATAGTGGCGAATCAACGTGGTTGAAATGCCAATATGAACTTGGAGAGGACGAGCTTTATTCAGTGAAATGGTACAAGAACAACGTGGAATTCTTCCGCTATTTACCCAGTGACATGCCCGCTGGCCAGAATTACGAGCTGCTTGGAGTATATGTCGATGTAAGTCACGTATGGTTGAATAACTTTCTACTGAGTATTCTTCCACGGCAAATAATGATCTATTTTGAAAAAAAAAAGATTGAAACGTATATTCTTCCAGTGTTATATCGATGTTTAAAGAACAATGAAAGTAAATTTACAGTTTAATTTGATTCCTTAACAAATATACCTAATAGCACAGACTTAGTGTAGCATTGATATCATTGATTCCCGCTGGTAGTCCGATAAAGTTGGACATATTAAAGAAAATGAAAATATTTTAAAAAATGAAATAAATATAACCAATCATTACTATAAATAAATTTATCATATCATCATTCTTTATCGTTTATTACACATTGACATTAGTGATTATTTAACTCTACATTTTGATACCAGTGGATCACCTTGGTCGGAGTATTTAGAAATTGAAGTTTAGATATTTGTAATAATAATTTAAAATTTTTTTATCTTAATAAAATTATTAAACTCAAAGAAGATTTTAACAAAACATTAATCTATCGTTTCTTAATGAATTTCAAATAATAATAAAATATTCAACAAAAACTTATTAACTTAAAACTTATTAATTTATTGAAAAAAAGGTTTGAGCTTCAATCTTAAAATCTAATGCAACGGATAATGTGATAAGTCAAATTTTGCTTAAGTATGGAATACTAAAAGATCATATTATTGGCTAATGTAAAACTGAAGTAAAAAATTCACTCTATGTGTAAATTTAATGTATATTTAATATTGATTTTGCATGAAAATTTGAAATACATAAATTAAAAAAGATTTCTTTACAATAAGGGTGTCAATATGTTAAGATAATATTTTGCATATTTAATCATTATGAAGTCATATTTAGCTATTGTTGTAGTCACTATTTGACAACTTACCTTACATAGGTACTTCAGAACAATGTATAATATAGTTAGAAAACAAATTGTTGTGTTTTGGATTAAAATCATTGATTTTTTTTAAAGTTAGTGGAAAAAATGTAGGAAGGAGTTGAGCATATGAATTTGCATAAATAAGTTCGTCTCAAACATTTTACTTTTGTGACCTCCTCAGCTGGGAAAAATTTGTTGCGCCTTCACGACTATTTTTAATCAAAGAATATCATAGCTTGTTTGATAATCTATTCGACTTAACAATATATGAAAATCAGTTTATAATTCAAAATTAAAGTAAAAGGAATGTTTTTAGCTGTAGTTAAAATTAATACATTTTATTGATATATAACAATAATTAACTACATATAACAATTTCTTACTTAAAAAATAATCAAAAGTTTTATCGGCATCAATGAAAACGTTTGCTGTTTTTAGTATTTGCTTTCCTTTGAAACAGCTTGATGATTACGAAATATTTAATTTTGACTTGTAAGTCGATATTATCAAAATAATAAAATAAATATGGTATCAAAATACATTGTTGTGTAAGAAATCAAGAATTTCTTTATTATTTATTCTAAATTTTATTTTTTAATTTGAAGTTTAGAATAACTAAAGTTAGTATTCATCAAAATTCTTCAGCATATTTTTTGTTATTTTTAATTTACTTAATATGATTTGAATTTTATCTGTAGGAAAGACGCCACGGGGTCGTATGCCGCAGTTTAAGAACCACTGATATAAATGATGCTTTTATTAGATATTTGTGAAAGTGGCATATTGATTTACAAAATCATATCATCATCTATTAGCATGAAGTTTATTGCAACATATTAGTTCAATTTTTAACATTCAACAGTCAGTCTTTCTTTCATATTTTTATGATGTGTTATGGACCATAACCTATTGCATGTGAGACAAGTTACTGCATATTCTTCTACATGATTTTTATGACGACATTAATCTTCTTCATGGCTTACAAATGTTTCTCGTTTTTTCTCTATTTGCCATCATAATATCTCAACAATATATTATATTGACAGAAAGATCTGTCATTGAATGAGTTCTAAAAATATGAGACAAAAGTGTCTGCGTGTGCTGCTAGCATGAGATGTTCTTCTTGTATATATATATGTTAAATTATGTAATTCCTGAATGTCTGAAAGGAAATGGCACACCAATATTAAGACACATGGCACGTATAACGCATATTTAATCTAATTATTTATAATGTTCTCTGAAGATATTTTTTATTTTCATGCTGATAGCTGTAAAACATAAATAAATATATGAATTATTTCCTTAAAAATAATACTTTTTTTAAAAAAAATTACATTATTATAAAGAATATTTTAAATGTCATATTTAAAACAAATGGGTTTATAGCAATATATTTATGCACGTTTTCAGATTCTTATCTGCGAAAAGTTCATTGAAATTCCGCTTTTAATAAATACTTTTATAATATCTAAATATCGTAAATGCATAAGCCAAATATGGACTACAAAATGCCAATAAATTTATTTTTTTCTGTATTATTTATGAAGAAAATAAATAACTATATTGATACTGATTTAAAAGTATTACAATAGATACATTTTTACAACTATTTATTTTAAAAGCAATAAAACTTTATTACTTTGACATTAATAGCAAATTTGGCATAAAAAAAAGAATATTTTCCCTTTTGTTTATAGTCTTAGTAATTTAAAATTCCACATACATTTTTAGTATAGATCCCCCACGCATTTGTATTTTATTACGAGATTTTGATAGCACAGAAACGCTTCATTGAGAAGAACCTTTTTAAGTTCTACTGTTTGTTGCTTCCGTAGGAAATTAATTGGCTTTCTGTAACTTGCCTTAACCGTTGTTATTTAATTAGGCTTTCCGCACGGGTCCAATATAGCTCTAGCTGCAGGGTAAGTTGATGTTCTTGTGGTTTGGCGGAGAAAGAAAAATACCATTATCTGCTGACTTGGATTCGACGCTGGGGAGATATTTACGGTTGGCCATGGATCTAAAAGTGACTTATCTGTGTTTTGTGGCTTCTTTAATGATGCGGAAGTCAAATCACGTTCACTTAATTTTAACCTAGATACATATCTACAGGAAAGAAAATGGTTCATTAATCAACACTTTAGTCAGCAAATCAAGGTAAATAATTTTTTTTGGAAGCAAATATTAGTTGAGAATCATAGACAAGAAAATAATTAATAATAAAATGTTATAAATTATATATTAAGATACAAAGAAAATGATTTTGATATGTGCGAGAACGTTTTAAGTTTATCTAGAGATTTGAATAATGCAACTTCATGGATCAGAATTTTTTGTTCTATATTGATTAATTCATATTTTCATTTGATTTGGATTGATTCTCATGGGTTATTCTTTAGAAAATGCTTTTTCATATGATTTTACACACTATGAGAAATAGTGTGTTAATTTTATTGAGCAAATTATAACAGATAATAAATTGTATGCATCTAAATCATGCTGCATACTTATATTACCCGTATTATAAACTGTTTTTAGGATGACTAGATTAATTATAAAATATATAAAATAATAAATATTTATATTAATATTAAAATTAGAAATATAAATAATTGCGTATAAAAAATTCATGTCTAAATAATGATTTGTTTTCTCAAAAACATAATATTTCTTCTCATAACGGTAAATAAATATATATAAACAAATTGAATCTATTAATTATATATCAATGAATTTAGTTTTAAAATTAAAATTTTACTTATTTTAGATAAAGTTTCAGTTAATCCATAATTTTAATTCTCTAAAAATACAATAAAACTATATTACCGACGAATTCTAGATTAGCAACAAAATTCGATTTAAATTTTCTCTAACAATTTTATTCATTATTAGTGTAGTACGTTGTAATTTGTGTTTTCCAAAATTTATATTCTTATTTAAATGTTATGCCTACTATCAATGTTTCGTTTCAAATAAACGAAGTGCTAGGAGGTCCAAAAACTTATTAGAAGAGACTGAGAGTTAATTAGAAGTTAATTTCTGTAGGATTAAATATGACAAAATTTAAATGCAAGTTTTGGAACCCTGTTAATGAATAAAGCCCTGTAAGCCTAAAATTAATTAATTATTATTAGAGAAGAAAGATCGCATTATGTTTTGGGAAAGGGTTTCGTGAATGTTTAACGTGATGCGTTTTTTAAAAGACATAATATTTAAAAACATATTTCACTTTTAAGATTTAAATATTCTAAAATTTTGTTTTGAAAGATATTACAACTAAATATAGACATGATTATAAAAACTAGAAATTTGTACATATATATTAATTAATAATTAATAATTTATTTAATATTATAAAACTAGAAATATTTTTGCATTCAAAGAACATATAAAAACGTATTACAAAAACTTTATAAATCTTGTCTTTTGTAAATATGAGTATAATAAATTCCTTGAGTATATAAAATTCTAATAAATGTATCATAATACAGGATAATATGAGTACCAAAATTACTTTTGTTGGTATGCATATTAACATGCCCTACCAATGTTCTAATTTGTCATTGTAACGTACAAAATTAGAGTTGTATTTGTATCGGAGGAATCGGTATCAAATGTAGTTATCACTGGAGATAACTTAAAAAAGTGGAGTAACAGGTGCTTCAGCAAGGTTTTTCTCATCATCAGACTGTTTATTATCCTGGTTTTCTTCATATATATTTTATTTTCTTTTTAATAAAACACTTACGAAGACGTTTTTATAGTTGTGTTTCGGCTTGAAAGTAAAATTACAGAGCTACACATAAGAAATCGATTCTAACAAATGTGTCCAGAACTTTATACATACGCCCCCTCGCATTTCGGGAATCAACGTTGTTCCATTACAGATCGGTTTTGTGTCCTGTTTCAAAGGTTTTACGATTTTCTGAATGACAGCAATTGCTTGCTCAAAGTGTGATATATTTGGGCTTTATTTTTAGGTTGGTGTTTTTGGAGGTGTGTTCACGCTAGAGCCCATTGTTTGGTGAAAGAATTGGTAGAACAAGCCAACATTCATATAAGTTTTTGTCTCTCCTTGCATTTCCTTGACAATGGAAGTGATTCAGCATGATGGGATACCCTTGTGTTTCTTCTAATTTGTCCGAAAATATTTCAATGGCATCTTTCCTGTTCCTGGTGGATTGACAGAAACAGACCCACTTCTTGTCTACCACCATATCCCGAGTTATACTTTAATGATACTCAGAAATCTTCGATACCAGTTGTTCGTATTTTCTGATGAAAGCGTAAGAAATGTCAAAAGAAATGTCTGGCAAACTAAATGCAAGAAATGTCTGGCAGCATCAGATGACCGTGATATTCCTAGATGATATTCCTTATATTCCTGAGTTTGAACATTCTTGCCAATGCATGATTCGTTGTTGCAAGATGCAGATAGCCGCAATTTTTAGCACTTGCTGTGACATTAACATGCACGATCATTAAATAAGTGCAGATAGTTTATATTTGCATGAAAATCATAACTGCATTCTTTGTTTTTTCATTCTTCTTGAATTGCTAGCTCGCAAACAATGCATTTTCGTCTACATGTGTCTATGCAAAGATCATTTGTTTTGGTATGCCTGATATGTTCTCAAAGTTTGTCGAAACCTATTCGAATCACATTGTGTATATATTATCATTTGTTGTACTATTTAAAAATATTACAGAAATAAAAAAAAAAAAATTTTCAACGATCAGTATTGTTATGATGTTTCCTATTTCAGTTTTTTTTCATTAGTTTATATAATTTACCTACTTTTTTTCATTATTTGATAACAAATGATTTAAAAATAAATGTAATGTAGACAAAGTAAATCAATAAAAAAAACCTTGATTCATTTAAACTTCAAAAAGAAGAATCAAAAATTTATTTTAATTTTCAATGAAAGGCTTCAAATATTCAACTAGTATCGTATTGTTTTTAACTTTGTTTTCATTTAAATTTTATTTATACAAATAAATTCAGTGCTAGAAGTCATGTTAGTTTATTGCAAAGATTCAAATTCATTAGCACAATGTGTAAACACAAAAAGGAAGAATATAAATTTTAAGAATAAGAAACTTTAGTTCTTTTTTTAGTTAAGTTCGTTTTTCTTAGAAAGAAAATTTACTAATTGCTAAATTTATAGCAAATAAATATTGATAAATTTATAAGAAAAATATAGACTTCAATATTTTAATGGTAAAACTCTAGAAAACTTCCTATTTCAAAATATTCAAACTTTACAATACAAATTACTTTGTGAATGATTTTAAATTATTTATTTTCTTTTTCAGCTCCCAAAATCGAATGCTACCCATGTCTACTTGTATAAAACAGATCTCAATACAGAAGGAACATATGGCTGTGAAGTTTCCACTGAAGCACCGTCTTTTCGTACGGTAAAGGCGGATAAGGAGTTAAGAATATATGGTAAGTCTGAATTGTTTGAAATATTTTATATATTTAAAAGTAAAAGTCTTTATAATTAAGCTAACATTATAGGGAAAATAAAAAAAACATTATCAAAACTAAGAGATATTAGTTCTATAGAAATACTGATATTTGAATCCACTGACATCCAAGCTGTAAACTATCAACATATGTCTGCAACTTATCTACATCTCTGAATATATTCAAATATTTGAAATGATCCATTGTACCTTAAATGAAAGTTCATTTCCCAACACCAGCACCTCACATTGACTCTCAAAGTATGACTACTCATCTACCATGCTTCACAGTTGAAACAACATTCAGGAGTTTCAATTCTTTGTTTCTGCACCACCAAATTTTGACACGTCGAAATCATTATATTTGTTCTCATTGGCCAAAAGAACAGTTTACCAAAAATCAAAATTCTTATGGATATATTTATTAGTAAAGGTCAGCCTTTTTCTTTGATTTGCTCTGGATACGACAGGTATTTTACGAGAAACTCTTGCATCAAATCCTTCAGATCGAACGATTCCTCGAACCGTTTCTTACTAAGTGTCGCTGCAACAGATTCAGTTAATTGAGGAACGGACAATTTGAGGATTAAATCTTACTTTCCTCATCGCTGCTCGAGTATCCCGATCATTTAAAATACTTGGTCGTTCACTATGAGACTTGTTAAAAATATGGTTATTTGTTTCGTAATTCATTAGAGTATTTTGGACAGTAGACTGACTTTTTCCAACTTTTTTTGCAATTTATGCGTAAGGTTATTTTTCCTCCTTACCTTAATTATCCAATTTTGAACGCCAGCACCAATTACTTGTTTTGGAGCCCTTTTTAAGTGAAACAATAACACAAATTGCTTAATGCATACTCAAGATTCCCTTTTCGATAATGATATGCTTAAATTAATCCTGTGACATTTATAATAGCACTTTCTATACTTCAATTTTGCAGTTTTTTGCATATTCTGGAGAGGTAATTTGGTTTTTTCTTACTCACTTTTATAAAATATTATTTAACTTATAAAATACAATGTTTCCGTAGTTTTTTTAGATATTTATAATCTCTTAAATATCGTTATTTTAATATGTGTATGTTCTAGCAAGACTTAAAACTATAACACATATAAACGCCTTTTTCTCTGAATTTATTATTTTCTTCAAAAATTACGAAAAAGGTTTATGAATCATTTTTTATTAAATATAAAAAAGCATTTTATATTGCTATCAAATTTTCAGTCCACCACATAGCGCCTGGCTTTTCAACTAGCAATCAAGTTATTGTAAAAAAAAAAAAAGTTTAGTATTAGTTTAGTAATAAAATAGTGATATAAATACAGTATTAGTTTTTAATTTATTTTCCAAACTAACGCTATTATATTCTAAAAATAAAAAGCTAATCCATTAACCGGTACTTCTTGGATAAGAACTATTGCTTTATTTATAATATTTAAGATGTGTTATTTAAAATGTAAAAATTTTAATTTTAACAGCCGACATTTTTTTTTAATTTTTCTAATTGATGTTTAACTTGTATAATCTTCATAGTGATTAAACCTTATTGGTTTATTGACACGCTACGTTAGTTTAAAAATAATGTAAATCTGAATTCCATTTAACTGCTTTAAAAAAAATATTTGTGAATAGTTGAACAATTACAAGAATAAGCAATGTCTTTTCAAATTTTGTAATTTGAAATTTACAATACATGTCATTATCTTTATGTAATTGTATGAAATATGACTCAACAATCTTGGAAATAAGTATAAAGCAAAAAAGTAATGATAATAAAGAAACGATGGAATGCTAATCGCTTTATGGACGCAACGTTAGCCATGGAAACCAAATTTCTTTGTATTAAGAAAACTTGGGGGAAGCTATGCATAGTTCTGGGAGTAAAAAAAAAAAAGGAAACGGGAATCTTTTCCAAATGATTTCTTTTAGTAAATGCTTCAGCTCACAATTTCTAAAAAGAATACGATAATTATCGTCTTTAATTTTTTATGGAATTGTTTAACGTTTTCTAATTATTAAAGTACATTGTTCGAGGCTTTAAACGCAAAGTTATCTAAAAAAATGTTATTTCCTTTAATTTTTATTGGTTGTGTATCTCTTAAAAAGGTGGATGAAATCTCTAGTGTTTAATGGAATAAAAAATCTTGAAACAAATATGCTTCTGCAAAGAGGTAAAAATCTGAACGGAAAATTAGATGCAAATGAGAATCGTTTTAAACGAGTTTGTTTTCAGAACCGTTTTAATCGTTCATTCAAGAAATGCTGGTTCTTTTTTTTAACGTACAAAAAATGAAAGTGTTTTAAGTTTATCAACCTAGCAGATGGCACAAGTGGATTGAAAATGAAAAGATTCCTGATTTTTAAATGACGATCTGTATTGCTAAGAATCAACTGTAAATAAAAAAGAATGTTTTAGATCTTTATAAAACACGCGCATTGTATCGATTGGAACGAAAAAAAATTAGCAAAAGGATTGTTTTTTTTTTTTTTTAAATAAAATAATTTCCGTAAAAAATATCAATGGGATCAAATTACTCTTTCCTATTGAACATGTAATTTATTTAAAAATGTAGTTAAGAGGTATAATAAGAAATAATTAGGTTTTGAAAAAATATTCATCAATTTGTTCGTTTTTACAAGTTAATACTTATCAAGCCAAAAAATTCTTCAAATTGATCAATAGACAGTGACATTGTTTAGACAAGAAAAACTTTTGAGAAAAGAAAGAAATGGTTTAGTAATAATAAAATTGTTCTATATGAATTGAAAGAAAAATTTGAATTGAATGGGTAAACATTTATTATATAAATGTTTAAAATGTTGAATATTTATTATGAAATATTTGATAAAGTTATAGTTCCAACATTTAAGCAATGATAATAGCATAAAAATAGAAAATGCATACCAAATACTTACAAAACTAAAAAGTAGAATTTATTGAGAACCATTAAATATTGTTGATAAATAAATAATAATAACAAATAGATTCTTTAAATAAATATATATATTTATTTATTTAAAAAAAAATTGGAACTAATGGAGTTTCTTCTTCATCATAAAAATCTTATTAACATTGCCTTAAACAGCGGAAATTGTAAAAATATTAATATAACAATTCACTATATCCATGTGTTTTTTTTTAATATATTTCAAAACGTTTTTATTTAAGTTATTCATTTAATTTAATTTAATTTAAAGGTTAATTATTGAATTAGCATTGGTTGTTTTTATTAAAATACATTTTACAAAAGTATGCCACAAATGGTTTTATGTTATTAATTAAACATAAACATATATGCTACGCTATATTTAAAAGTGAAAGTTATTTCAAATAGGATCCTAAAAATCTTATTTGTTCATGAACAAATCAATTACAAAAATTTTGTTGCTCATGATGTAATATTAAGCTATAAATGGATTAACTAATCCATCTCTCGTTAAGAAACCACGCCGTTTTTAAAGCATCCGTTCGAAGATGGACTTGGTACTGTTTGAGAATATCTGCTTCCTCCCTCATGTTGCGAAAAAGGCTGAGTTAAAAGCAATCTAGCTGTTGTAAACACTGCCACCGCAAAAAGTAGCATCCTAAAACCTAATAAACAAGAAGAAGCATTTCATTGATTACTTTATAAATTGCTTCTTCCCTGCTGAGCCCATTACAAGACGACTGACAAACTTACCTAACACACTAATCACTTAAAAAAACAAAACCAAAAGCAGTGAAGCTCAACTATCCTAGTATAAACGCTGCCGTAATTGCTATGCCATACGTGAGGCGCCCTAGCTTCTGGCCCTTAGGTAACTTACGTACAGCCTAAATGGTTCTAGCTTTCACATTTAGCCACAGCTATCGTTGGCTTTGTTTAGGTGTAATCAATAGGTTTGTAGGTTAGGAAAGGAAACGGCATTGAGGGGTTCTGGAAGTTTCAGTTAAGGGACTAACTGTTGTTTCCTCTGTTAAACTAGTGTTGGCAAAAGAATTGTAGTTAACATGCGGATCTTGCTTAACATTTGATGGGGATTCTTCTTCCTCCTTTCTTCTTTCCATCACCTGATAGACAGGATACTTTCAAATTGCTTAATAAAAGGCCCATTTCATATCCATTACCATTTTTTCTCTTTTTCTGACACACTGGTGGTGCTTAGAATAAAATTATTATTTTTTTCTTTCTTTTTTAAATATTTAATATATTTTAGAATGAAAGTTTTATGAAACCCAATAGGCATATTAAATAATTTTCGTTTTTTACCTCTTCAGAGACGAATATTTTTAAGTGAAGGAAAATTATTTACTTTATTTTATTTTATTTTATTCTATTCATTATAAATGAATAACATTTTTTTTTATAAATGAATAATTAAAAAAAATGTATCGCTTCATTTTTAGAAAAGTCGCCTATACAGTATATCGTTACAATATATACAAAGCAATATCATTACGTAAAATAAAATATTATCAGTGATGATATATGATGAATTCTTGACTTTCATGTTGAGAGGATTTGCAGCAAACAATTCTTCAAAAGATATTTTTTAGCTGGAACAATTTTAATTAAAAAATAAACATCTTAATTTGCATCAACTTGCCTAAATAATTAAAACTATGCATGCATTTATTTTTATTATTTGCACAAACAATTAATTTTTATATTATTATAATATTTTTTATGATGCATCCGTTGGTTTCGTGTTCCACTCATGCATATCATGAACAACTCAAAAGATGCATGATGAATTGGGGGCATGGCTTTCCTGGAGGACCTTTGAGATAACCGCCCCGCATTAGTAGGTCTCATGGGAGAAAATCTGGAAAACTCTCACCAGGTGGTCTGACTGTCGATGCGAGATGCTTGCATACGTTGTTACGATTGCTATCGAGATTCCTCGTTTCTTAAGGTAGAGACTGTGACGGACACTGCCAGCGAACTTTGATCTGAGACATCCTGCACGCCAGATGCATGCTTTATTACTCTATGTGAATTTATTTGTTATTATTGTATTTAAAGATTATATTTAGCTCTATATGATCAAAAATATAAAATTTTTAATCAAAACTTTTTATTACTTATTAATTGAAGAAATTAATTGATTTTAAACTGATAGAAATATCTGAATTCTAAAAATATCATTGGTTATTTGTTTTTTTAAATGTAACTAAATGAAAATTTAACTAAATTTAAATGTAACTAATGTTTTAAATGTACATTGTTAAAAATGGACTAAAATAAGTCAATACCCAAGTCCTACAAAAACGTTTTGCAAATAATTGAGGAGATAAAAGTGGCAATTCCAATAATAGAAAAAAAAAAAATGTGTTTTTTTGTGAATAATATTGTTGTTCAAAAATAATATAGAAATAAAAAAAACTTTTAATATTTGTGACTATTGGTTCATTCTAATGAACCGCATGTTCAATGGAGAAGCGGGAAGACTTGCTGATATTTGTGACTACCTGTATAAAGCGTCTCATACCGACAGCCAGGCTAACTGGCTTTCCTTCTATACGATACGAAATGCGGGGAAGTTATTCCAAATTAGTCCTCCTGGAAGGAAAGTCTTCCCTTAGCGACTGTCGGTGGTTTGGTTTGTCATTTTACGGTCATTTTGTGCACACTTTAGTCAAATTAGACCGGGACCTGCAGTTCAACGCGGATTCTAAATCACTAATAAACATCCATGCCACTTCCATGATTCGAACCTGAAGCCTGTGGTACTAAAGGCCAGAGCGCTAGCCAATTGGCAATCAAGCCACGCCACTGTCAGTGGGCTGTTCGGGGGCACACATATGTGTGACACAAGGCTCACTGATGTTGTACTAAAAAAACTTCTTACACTCAGCCTAGATCAAAGCATGCCTGGTCTGGCCAAGATGTGACACAAGGCTCACTGATGTTGTACTAAGAAAAACTTCTTACGAACTCAGCCCAGATCAAAGCATGGCGGGTATGGCCAAGATAAATCCGTTCGCAGAAAGTCCTCTCATTGGGTTTTCTAGGGAGATGATCCTTTGGAGGTATGTGCCCCAAACTGGAAGACAAAATAAGGGTGCAATGTAATGGGCCTCTTCGTTATTGCTGAGATGATCTAGTGATAAAATATCCCAATGACCGGTGACAGTGTTTAAAAATTATGAAGCTTTCAAGTTTAAAATATTCGTTTCTTTGTTCATTGCATATTTCATAATGCCTAACAATTATTATGATATATATATAATATATTTTAAATTTCTTAAAGACAAGATCCAAATTGCCTATTTTCGAATGAAGTCTGGTGTATAATTTACTAAAAATATCTTCATTCATCATCATTTTCAGTATTTATATACTTATTCTTTATTAAGATTAAATAACGGACAAAATATAAAGAACATTCTTCACAGAAGTGATGGTCATCAATATATTTTCTGAAACACCTACTGATCCCAACAACACACGAGCTTGTAAGTGTTGCATTCCTTAACGTCTTCAAAACAGAAATATTCTACCAAAAGCATTTAAAATCCAGGCGAACAACTTAAAGTTGCATATTTGACTTCACAGAGAAAAGCCCTCACGAATTAACATGGTTTAAATTGCTTTCATCATGCTTTATTTTTCATCTGGCATTTGAATTAAATCTTTGTTTATTTTTGGGCCTTGCTTCTTTGCTTTTCTCATTAAGACAATTGCTGCGCTTGTGTTGCTATTATTATGAAGCATTAGGTTTCTGAGCAGCAACGCTAATTCTTATGTTTCAAGTAGTTTTTCTAATTCACTTTAGCGTTTGTCCCGGTAAAACGCATGCAATTTGAAGGCTTAGTACTATTTTATTTTTATGTTTTTACGTAATTACTCTTTTAAGTTTTTACGGGTGCTGTTAAAAAAGTTATTTAGTCCTGTGTTTCACGGGAGAATTTTTTTTTTTGGGTATAGTTTAATAGGATGCTGTTTCTTACTCAATGAAAAAAAATTTAATGTTACAGTCGGTGTCTTAAAGCCTTAAATCGAGATTAGAGAATAAAAATTATTCATGTATGCTCTAGGGACTCTTTTTTTATTTTATTTAATTCTATAAGAAGAATTATGAAGTAATTTCTGCTAAATGAAGTAGTAGTGTTTTAATTGGCATAGTGTTTTAATTAAATATTTCAATGACACAAATTGATTTTTTTATCCAAAAAAAAAAAAAAAATCTCTGATCAAATCTCTCAGATCTCTTCAATCTTTGAGTAGTGAAACAAAAATAGTTATTTTATTTATAAACAATTTACTAAGATGTACTATTAAACGAACACTGTTTAAATTTTCATGCAATTAAGTTTCCTGTTGTTTTAAGCATGATTAAATAATATTTTTTTATTCATTATTATATATCACTTTTTCTGTATTAGTTATATACAGCCTTTTCTGAGAAAGTCAAATAAATTTAAATAAGTCTTTTTTTAACTAACATCATTAAAACAGACATTAATTTGCAATACATCTCACCCCTTATACAAGGTTAAATAGCTCTCTGCTAGTTAAAAAGTGTGTATGGTAAAAATTAAATGAAAAATAAATAATTTCAATTATAGAATTATAGAAATACACTCAATTTTAAGATAGATTATAAATGATATTATATGACTTACGTAAGTGAAACGATAGTCATATAACACAGCAATAATAAAATGTAATTACAAACCAGGTATAAAAAATATGACATAGCATTAGTATACGAATAATAGCATTCAGTTTACCGAGCATAAAATAACAAAATTTTATTTTTTAAAGTGAAAGAATGGTTGAGAATTCAGTTAATATTTGAAGAAAAATAGTTTCTTGAGTTGATTAACCATTCGTTATCTTTTATAAAATTTAGTAAATTGATTATTTAAAATCTGGCCCATGAACTGTAAATTATATTCCTATTCCACTGATGGAAAATAGTTGAAGACAATTTGTAAACTTAGATAATTAAAGTTAATATTCAATTAACAATGATTATATTTAATTTAATAAATAGTTGATTTTATTTTTGTATTTTTGAAATAATCTTTCGAGTTCAGAATACATATTTTTTTGTTGAAATATTTCCTTTTATATATTACTTTATCCATAGTGTAGGGCTTTCTTGCTGATGAAGCTTTTAAGAACACTCAGTCCTATACCTTTGTTTACAGAGGTGATTACCAGTTTCTCTAAATAATATTGCTGGTGAAATTTTTATCTCGCCAAGTGCTTTTGAAACTGTTTAGAAATCTTTCCTTGAGATTCTCAATTTAGAATTACTTGTTTGTAAAGGGCTTTATGTCCTTAGGGGAAGTAAATATTTCCATTCGTGGTTCTGTCCAGGCTTTCAATTTCTGCATTCGTCTTTTGGGAACTTTTAATTCTATTTTCTTTACTGTTAGCTGTTTATTTCACCAAGTAATTTTCGGCGTGACAGATGCATTTTAGTTCGATTGAAGCATCGGCAGTAGTTAAAAATTTCTCTTTCTGTTGACTGAGTGTAAAATTTTGTTTAGTATACCTCTAGTTTTGGAAATGAAATGTGTGACACATTTGGAGTTCCCTCCATTGGCTGTCTTAAAACGTATATGTGAAGGTTTTGTCCAGAAAATGTATTAGTTTTAATAATAATCTGTGATCATTCAAAGTTTCTTCCTCTAGCACATCCTATTCACATTGTTTGGCAAATTGCGGGTTGAGACAGTTGTGAGATCGAGCCATCTAGTTTTGCTATTATGACAGAACATAAGCTCTGTGTTTATTTTGTTAAGAATAAAAATTATACATTGTAATAAAGAAATCGATTACTTGTTTTTCGTCTATTATCCTCATCGTGGTAGCCTCATCTTAAAGCGTTATCCTTCAGCTAGTTCCATTTGAAAATCTTTCATTCTGATGCTCTGTTCTGTAGAGTTTCTTTAATATCGGATGCAGGAAATTAATATACAAAAATAAAAAAAATGGTTTGTTTTTGGGGCGAAACTTAGCTGCAATTATGCTGTTATCAGCATATAAGATAAATGGATAATTGTAATTGGATTTCTGTTGTGATTTTTTGGAAATAACAACTGTTCCTTTAAGAAGGGGTCCCCTCAATTTTATTTGTTAAATATGACTTTTGAAGAAAAAGGATGTTTGGAAGGGGAGGTTGGGTTTTTGGTGCTAATAGAGAAATTGAAACTTTAGCTTCCTTTTAAATTCACTTGCAATATTGCCTTTTTTGGAGGACGGATTGCATATTTGTCCATTAAAAATCGTCTATAAAAATATTTGGTATGAATGTTTAATCAAATTACTCGTAACTAATACATTAATTTATAAATTCTCCCATAAAAACATGGTTTGCATAACAATTTAAATAATGTTTATGGTTAATTTCAACTCTTTTCATTTTGATATTAGTAATACTATTGTGTCTTATGTAGTTTTCGCAACGTTGATAATTTTTGTTATGACATTCAGAATTTCTGTGTTCACCAGAGCTGATAAGAAGCTGAGGTAGTTTTTACAATTAGATGCATGAACATTACAACCTAAACATTTAATCATCAATTAATGATTTAAAAAATCCACCACTCTATAAATTTCCGGACCTATTGTTAGGAATTTCCGTTTTAGTTCATATATATGCACTCTAGGATCTACCTAAATTACTAATAACAGAATGGTTAAAATTCCTCAAAGGAAATCGAAATTTCAGTTCGTTCCATTTTCCTATTTACTACAATTTCAGTATATATATTGAAATATGAAATATTTTTTAAATCTCATCTTTGGAAATATCGTATAAAAATTACTTATTGAAATATTATTTTCCTTTGGAGTTGAAGTAGTGAATTTTTTTAATTCTTGATAGATCACTTTAGTAAATTCTTGTCATTTGGCAAGATACACAGTGAGTTAATATTTCATTATTATTTAAAGTTTTAGATTTTAATGTCTATTCTGTGTAGCGCAGGATTGATATCAATTTTGAGGATCTTTTTAATATCGTTCGATGCGCGGTTCTCTGGGCAACAAGTATCAGGCAACAATCAGTGGAGCTCTAAGTGCTGTTTGGTGGTGGTGGTGGTGGTGGTGGTGCTATAGCATAAACAAATGTTTTTGAGTGAATAATTTTTATTCATTGGTCTTGGAAAAATTGGGACGAATAGGAAATTTAATCTGACCATTATTAATAGTTATTAGGGATTTAAGCTCATTTCAATCTATTCTCAGTACATGTTTGGATTCTCTCAAGTATTTTGGTGCTCATTATACATTTTGAAAGATGGCAATTCCTGTTATTTTGGAGGAATTTTTCATACAATTTATGGAAAATAACTTTCTTATTTTGTCATGGTAACATGTAAAATTATTGTTGAAAATTCTGAAATTTTCAAGTTGTACAAGTAAACTTTCTAAATTGAAAAATCAGTACAATTAAAAGAAAATATTATTCTAATCGTCTCATTACGTCCAAAGAGAAATGTCGAAAATGTAAATTTACAAAAATATGTTAAAAAAGAAATCCAGAATGCATTTAGAAATAATGTGATAGAAAATATAAGAAAGAAAGATGAGGGATCCTCTCGTGTTATACACAACAAAGTTCTCAAGTATCTCAACAGTGCTTTCACTGCAAATACATATAGTTTGTCTTCTCTTCTGCAGATCTTATTTACATATATGTGATGGGGAGGGGGACGTTGAGCTCTTGTTGAATGAATTGTACAAACGATTGATGATGTGAATTAAACGATGAATTATTTGTTTTTGCAGCAATTTTTTGTCACTGGCAATAAAACTTTTTTTTTAATTCTCCTTGGGCATTGCAATTTTAAACAACACGTAAAGATTCAATTTATACTTCCTTAATCTTTCCAACTCCCCCAATTGTGGTGATGATAATATGCAGAATATTGAAAACATACTTTTAAATTTTTTTCTATGTTTTCCATTATTGAAAAACACTAACAAATTAAAAATTTTACAAGGAAAACAGCCACAAAACTACGCGGTAAATTAGAAAGCTCTATAAGTGTATTGATTCACGCTTTAAGAGTTCTTATAGCATGTGCAATTTTTCTTTCCTTTTGGTTTTAAATTTTTATGTCCTAAAACACATTGCTGTTGATTTAATTTTATTTACACCTACAAGTTTTGTATAAAAGCTTTGTTGCTCATTAGGATTCGAAATGCTTTCATTGAAAAATAAAATAAATAAATAATAGTATTGAATAAGCTGTGATATAAAATTCACTTTGATAAGTTTAAAGAGAACTCTGCCCTTTCATTCTTCTCCTACTTATTTATACATAATATAACTTAGCGTAGCTTTTTCGAAGCAAATTAGTAAACCTGAGTTAATTTTGTATTTTAATTATAAATTTACCACGGAAAAAAGCCTTTATGTAGAGACTGAAAGAAATGTGATTATATTGTAGATGATTATAATGGGAAAAATATCTAGTAGTGTATTTTAATTAGTTTTTCAATCATTCTTAGAGTTTGTTATTTCTATTTATTAAATCATGAGGATGACACAAAAATTTTACGAGAAAATTTAAATAAATGTACTACTCTTTAAATAATGTAGCGATTCCATTTAGATTCATTTTTCCTTTAATGTGTAGAATTATATTTTGCTTTGAAACTTTTTTAAGTATGTTAACGTAAGTTTACTCCTACTGTTACTATTTTTTTTTTAAAAATATTCATTGAACAAAAATATTTACTGATTCAAATTATTATTAAAATATTTGTAGATGTAAAATATAAAAATATTTTTTGTAGTAATTGTTTATACAGATTGACACAAATTTCTATTAACGCCAATTAAAATAATATGTATAGCAGCGATATATTTATTAACACAAAATATTCACTTCCTATAAAATAGCTTTATATTACTTCAGATCCTTTAAATATTTCAGCATAAAGTTAATTAAACTGTACAAAAGTTTCTGCATAACATTTTTCTATAAAACGCAAATTTAATTTATTTCATTTCAAATCCAATTTGTTATATAAATAAAGTTATTCATAAGCTATTTAAATAAAGCCTCCCGCCTGTATGCTCTTAAAAACAAATTTTATAATTACAGATAAAAGTGAGATACTTAATTTTTAAGCCTACACAAAAATAAATCGTGAACCTATAATTAAAATAATAAGTAAAAAAAAATGAAATCTTAATACTTTTTATGGTAATTGGTGGAATATTTTCTACATTTGGCATAAAACCATTTTGATATTTTTTCAAATACTTCACTATCTTATTGAGGAAACTTCTAAAAGCAACAAACATTTTAAATAAACATTTAAACATTAATTAATTTCAATTATTAATTTAAACATCAACCAATTCAATTATTATTCAAATTATGATCCTTTCTTTTACTCACAGTCATTAAAGTTTACTTCCAAACCGGGAGTCATTGAAATTTCTTCAAACATTTAAAGATTCATTTAACAAATATTAAATTTTTCGGACATTTAAAAAAATTAATATTGGCTTTTGTATATTTTGTTTTCTTATTCCTTTTTTGACTTTTTAAAATATCAATTATAATATTACGAATGAAATATTTCACTGCCACGGTAATTACTTTTAATGATTTTCAGAGATTATCATACAAAGCCTTTATTGTTGTTTTATACAAATGATACGTGTTATTATTTAAGATTCTACTAACTTAAGAAAGACATTTGAAGCTTTTCCGTATCATATATTTCTTACCATTTCTTTTCTTGCTTTCTTTTATTTTAATTTCGTTTTAGAGAAATATCGCTCGAGGGTTCTGGTTGCCAAATCGCACCTAGGCGATCATTTATTTTTTGCAAATGATCCTTTCTTTCTTACTCACAGTCATAAAAGTTTACTTCCAAACCGGGAGTCATTGAAATTTCTGTTTAAAACTCCTAAAGAATTACATAATGCGGGATCATCATTCATGGTGCTATTGGGAGCCACAAAACTCTCTTGCTATGTAAATTTTAGATTGTCATCATCTTTTCGTGTTTCTGTCCTTAGTAGCTGATGGTTGTAAATTCCTGGTGGAAATGAAATTTCTCTTATTGAATTTGAATAATTTCTGTAAGACTTCATGTCTTAGTAGCTGTTGCAGTTAATACTGTAATTGTTTCCACGTTATGCTGTACTAAGCGCAAATTACTTTTCTCAACAGGAATACTATTCTCGATTTAAATAATAAGCTGACTTTTTAGGTTTATTGAAATTTTTTTTCTTAATGGCTCCTATTCTGCTTTATTTAAGTTGAGAGAAAAATAAAAGTGAAATTGCACGAAAAGAAAGTTAAAAATTTGTGTTTGAAAATAATTTAATTAGAAATCTATGTTTGTAGATAATAGTCCGAAAAAATTGACCATCAAATAGGCATGTATAACTTTGCACCGTTATGGAGTAATGTGTAATTCTAGAGTTATTCAAGTTGGCTTGGAAACACAGACCACAGTGAAATATGCATATAATGTTTGTAGTAAACATTTCATATATATTTGTGAACAAATTTACAACGTAGCTGTAGCGTATGTTCTATTAATCAGTAAATGGACACATATACATTGTAGGTTCTGTGACATGCAAAGTTAATAGATTTCAGTACATTGGCAATCATATAATTATAAATACTTCAAAAATGGAATATTTCAAATCATATATTAACTTGAAATCATTTTTAGACATATTATTGTATATATTATTGATTTATTAAATTTTTATGAATATTATTGTTTAAAAATTTGAGTAAATGTAGATTTAAATTTTAATCATATTTATAATTTTTCTATCCATTTTCTTTTGAAGATATAGGTTTTTCATGCATTCGATACATGAAGTACATCGATTATTCAGTGTATCCTTAATGGAACATAAAAAAAAAAAATTATACCAAATAATAACCAGTTATTTATCATTCAGTTGCACGGATTGCCTAAAAATTCCTTTGAATCGTATATTCTAAACTTGATTTGAATCTGAGAGCAAATTTGCAAGAGAAATTCGGAAACTTTTTTAAACTCAGGAAATACAGAATTATTTTGTTTTTTATCAACCACATTGAATCAAATATTTTCATAAAAATAATTTTAATTAAGTTTTATATATTTCATTTGCTATTTTGAGGGTTAAATAATCGAGAGTTTTTATATGTAATTAGATATATTTTTAAACTTTTTAATGAATGGGCACAAATAACTAGACTGATCTTCAATTTTTTATTATAAACCCCAGTATAACCTGAATATTTTATTAAAATTTGCAATTAAAGCAAAACAAATTGAAAATATTTTTATTTAAAAGCAAAGTTTTAAAGTTGTTTCATCAGAACAAAGTATTTACAGATTTTATATATGCAAGAATTGAAAATATACTAACATGTAAACACTCAAAATTTTTATTTTTTAAATTTAATATTCTATAAATTTGAACTTCAACACTAATTTAAAATAATCACTCGTTTTTTCTAATTATGAAAAGAAGTTATTAATGTACTTAAAGTTTTCTTTCGCACTGCTTAACTTTTTCAAGCAATTTTCCTGGCTGCTCGGAAAATATTAATTTTTAAACTCATTTATTATTCTTATGCTTTTTATTTCTAATATATTTAAAAAATATCAGTAAAGTTCTTAAAGACTTTAGTTATATTTCTCAATTTTCTAGACGACGTAATTCAGTAAATGAGTTTAATTTTTGAATACTTCAAAGACAAAACTTCAGGTGACAGTTAAAAAAACAAACTTTGGAGGAAACAAACACTTTAATGGACGTATCTTACAATATTTCAAACACTTATGGTTCTAAGAAATTGCCGTGCAATTTCTATATATTAAGTAGAGCAATTTTTATCATTTAAACACGTTAACTTTCAAAACTTGTTCAAGTGAATTAAAAACTGAAATATATTAATTGAGTGAGAAGGAAAAACTTGGTTCCAATAAAAAATGTAGAGTATTAGATGTTTTCTAAATTTATCTAAGATTATGCAACTTTATAAGTTTTTTTTTAAATTTTATTCATTCAAAATTAAAAGCAAAAGAAGTTATGAGAAAATATTTGGCAAAAAATGAATTTAAATATGAATTTTGCTTAGCTTTTTGTACAATTCTGTCTTCCTGTTGTAGAACATAATCCTTAATATTATCACCTTTATTATAGACCAGGACTTATAGTTTAAAGTGGATTCCAAACCACTAACACCACCGCCAGGATTCAAACCTGAAGCCTGTGGTACCAAAGGCCAGAGCGATAGCCAACTGGCCATCAGGCCACCATTTTGAAGGAGAAAAAGTAATAAAAACCAGAATTAATTGCCTGTATCGTGACCAGTGGCAACTTACGCAACTAGCATGAAGGGAGACCTAAGTTTGAATCCGCTGGTATCGTTGTTGTAGTTATTGCTTTCCGAAAGGAGCAGACTAGAGGGAGGTAGATACAGTATATGTAAAAGCGTATTGCATCGTTATTCAGGTCAGCTGGTGGGAGTTTTACGGGCTTTCTCCATTACTTCTAAATGTCCTCCTGAAGACTGTCCTCCCGTTGGTGGGCTGTTCATGGAATACATAAGTGGTACTTGAGGGCCCACCGATGTTCAACCAAAAAAATAATTTAGATAAATCAGTCAATTATGTAGCATTTTCTGTCAACTATAACACGGAATTATTGCAATTATTACAAAAATTAAATTCACTAAATATAAAGAGAAATTATTGTTGTAAAAATAGTTTATTTTGTTAAACATAAAAAATATCAAACAATAGCTGAATAATATATTTTATTGTCTTACATAAGTATAAATCATTTGCAAGCTTCTCGTAAATGTGCAGTCCCCCTCCCTCTTAAGCTAGTATTTTAACTCCTTTGATGTGTAAAATGCGTAATTGTAATTTTTAGGATTGAATACTTATTGTCAGTATATATTTTTATTTCTCAACAAATTACAAGCTGATTATTTTTTATGATATAACAAAATTATTACATCTGATACAGTATTAAACATCTACATGATTCTTTATTCACGTTTATCCCACTGTTTATATTGCAATACTTTTTTTTTTTTACATTTAGTTGATACTTTTACGCTTGCAGTTATGAAATAACTGTTAATACAGAGATTATTTATTTATGAACTAATTTTGATATTCAATCTGACGCATCACTTTCTTTCAATTTAAAGGCATATCACTAATTAATAATAATTTTTTTCACATTTTTGTTTCTCATAGATGCTATGGTAATTGAGTCATGGCAACGCATTTATGCGACGAATTGTGCTTCAGGATAAACTCCCCCCTCCCCTAAGCCATTAAACCCATTTATAAGAAATAGAGTTTTGTGTGCTCAGCTAAAACTGTGGCGCAGCTTCTATAAGAACGAAATCTGTCAGAAACACATGCTTAGACATTAAATTACTCCTCCAGTGATGAAAAACAATGAAAAAAATCGAAAAACACTCAACGTTTCTTTCGGAAGTCATTTTTATCGTTAAACACAGAATAATCAGAATCATCGTCTTCGAGCATAAAAATTAAATTCTCTGGATAAGCTCACACACAAAAAAAAATATAAATGCTTAAATGAATCAAATTAACGTAAAATAATGCTAATGAGAGACAATTTGGTTTATCACTTTCGTCGTAGCAATCATTCTGTTTACTAGGGACTAATTAATTCAAAACTCTATTAGGAAATCGCTAGTACATAAAGGTAATTTACGTCTTTGTCGAATAATTTGGTTAATAAGAGAAGTTTAGTGATTCTTGGCTTTTCACATCAAACTGGAATAAGTCATAAAATGGGTTGGATGTTAGCGTATTCGACTGATATTGACAATGGGTTCTCTTGATTAAGAATCGGTGCTATTTTTTTCATTAACGACATCAATTTGGAATGAATTAATGCATACAAACGTCTATCGATCTTTTTCCGCTGTGTTGATTTTGTTGTATACATCTTTGATTTAGAATTTCTTTTCCTTGCAGTATGTTCCTCGTTTTTTTCTTCGTGCAGTTATCGTTTAATGTGTTTTCCTTCAAAGAAGGATTTTATTCCGCGTGGTTCATTTATTTACGATAGAGATCCTTTGAAAGGGTACTCCACGTTTTTTTTTTTTTTGCATTTCAAATTTGCTGTGAAAAACATCAGTGATTCTAGTTAAATTTAATGGAGCATTTAAGTAAAAATATTGATGTTTCTCTTGATAAACAATAAAAAAGAAATGTAGTAAATGTAAAAGTATTCTTGAAATATTTGACGCCGAAAAATGATCATCGCGCTTTGTTTTTTTAATTAAACCATTCACTTAAATCACCTGATTTCAGTTTGTGTTAACTTTCTAATTATGATTTTCCTTAAAAACATAAATTGAGTTAATTAATCATAAAAGTAATGCAGAAGATCATTCTTCTGATTTACTGATATTTTCTATTTTGGATATAGTGTAGGAGATGTTTCTTAGGATGCATTAGGTAATGTTGAAGTTGCCAAAATTATATCATATCAATTGCAAAAGACTCAGTACTCGGCTTTAAAAGTAGTCTGTCAAGGAAATCTTCTAGAATTTATAGGAAGTCTTCTACGTGCAATATTTTCATAATTGAAATATAGATCGTGGACTTGAATATAATGTTGAAAATTAATGCAGTTAAAATAAATTAATGTAGTTAAAAATTAATGTAATAGAAGACATAATTTTATCAAAATTAAATTTTTCGGCTGCTCAATCAATTAATTCAATGATTGCAAAACAATGATATTAATTTTCATTCTAAAATGTTTCATATCTCTCTAATTTATTCTGTAATAACGGTTCAGGAGTTAAATCGGTCCAAAATATTTATTGTTTTGTTTTATATATGTTCAAATTATGATGTTTAGAATATATCCAAATTGAAAATCTATATCTAATTAAATAACATTTTTTTTTAGAAACTTAAACTTTTAATTATTCAAGCTATAAAATGAATTTTTTTAGAATAAAACTGTAGTATTCTAGAAAATATTCTAGGATCATCTTTCGACTATATTTTTTTGAAAGATTTACATTATTTAAATGCTTTTAATTTTATCGTAAATAAAGATGTCATTTAAATAATGATAAATTTTATTAAAAAAATATCATAAATATAATTTTTACTACAAAATAAATAATTTTCAAAGATTTAATTTCGAACACTCGTTCTCGGGACAAGATGTATGTGCAACTTAGAAAATTCTATGATTGAACAATTTTTAGTTCAGACATAAAATATTTGAATACTTTCAACTAATCCACATGATTATGTCTTAGTGCCTTGAAGAATGAATCGCAGATTGATCCATCTGAAACATAACAAGTACCAAGAAAAATATACTTAAATTTTCAGTAATGACAATTCCTCCACATCGTTAAATCAACTAGTGAGCTTCTCTTCTCCCAATGAGCTAAAATTTACATAATTATAATTTGCAGAGGGAATAGTCTATGAAAATTTAAGGAAAGGGAATACAACACGCAAAAATTAACTTGGTTCATTTATATGGTTGTCTCTGAGTTGCAATGACAAATGTTGTACAGGAGAGGAATTGTATTATATACACATTTTTACTAATGACACGGCAAACATTTGCGTAGGCTAATACAACAAAACCTAGTTGTTTTGTATATAAATTTAATATATTATAACCTAACAATAAATTATAGTTATGTTTGTTAGACAATTATATAAAGTAAAATCAACTTGAGAAAATGTAGGAGTATAATTTTGTTAAATACAATATTCTTTTTGACAGGAAGCTCATATGATATTGTTGTTTGTCCTTTTAACATACTGATGTTATTTATAAATAATGTATAATGAATTGTAGATGAACCATACTGATGTTATTTATGAATAATGAATTGTAGATGAATCATACTGATGTTATTTATACATAATGAATTGTAAATGAATCATACTGACGTTATTTATAAATAATGAATTGTAGATGAATCTTACTGGTGTTATTTAATAATGAATAATGAATTAACGTGTATTATTTGAAAAAAGGTTCGAACATTTTTTATTATTTGACGCATTCTTTTATACTTCAATTTTATGATAAACTTGTTGAATACAGTACAATTCGATCAGTGTCATGAATATTAATTTGGGTGTTCTTGCTGATGCATCACTTTCATTGTTGTTATGTGGTGTTAATATATTCTTTTAAGCATTTTTTCTTTTTTTGCAGATCTTATATTAATTAAGTCACTTAAAAAGATTTGACTAACTGCATCCATTATAAACATTTAAATAAATACTTTTACAGTTATTTATTAAATTATTTTAAGTTAGCTTAATTATGTGAAACACTTATAAAATGTAAAATATATTTAAAGTTTTAAAACTTTGGAATCTCTTACTAGTTGAAATCACGAATAAAATCTCTTTTGAAAAGAGATGGTGAAATAAAATTAAAAACTTAATTATTTAAAATTATCATTGATTATGATTTCATCTTATTGTATTATAAAACTTTTACTATAAAATAATTATTTGCTGTCATTGTTAATCCAATTCTTCAATAAAAGTTTATTTTTAATGATATTTTTCAAAAATAAATAAAAACAACTTTTTTTAAAATTATGCAGTTTATTTTTGCAAGACATTGTAAAACTAGTTTTTAAGTTATCGAATTTCTTTTGTAAAAATTTTTTTTTTTGATATTATAATTTTACAAATTTTAAGCAGCAAGAAGATTTAAGATATTTTCTTTATGAAAGTACGTTTTCATGCTGTTAAAATTCCATTAAATGAACAACGAAAAATACTATTGCGATAAATTACATATTTCTAATCAATTTAAAATACTGATGAACATCACGTAGGTTCTTCCATCCAGTTTGAAAACAAAATGCTAAAAAATTAAATTATGAAATTATGTAGTGAAAATCTGATTTTTGATAGCAAAGTAACTCACGTTTTTGAAAGAATTCCATATTTTTCGATTATATCTTGATTAAATTTCATGTTACAGTTTTAATTTTCTGTGCCAAAATGCAGAAACTAAATATACATCACGTTTGAGTAAATGAAAGAAACTCTTGTTGAAAAATTGACAGCTAATTTAGAACCTTTAATGTACAGTTGATATTCGGACACAGCTGGAACATTTTTAATTTTGCTTTTTAGACAAATGTTTTATTTAAATTGGATTTATCTTCATTAAATTATTCAAGATATGATGTTTCTTTTTTAACGTCATGTATATAATTACAATCAGTCGAATCCAAATAAAAGGTAAAATATTAGAAGGGAAAGTGCCTGCAATTTAAATTTCTAACACTGTTTTTTAAGCTGTTTAGAATTATTAAATCAGATTTCTTAGAAACAGTTTCATTTAATGTGTTTTGGAAACGTATATGCGTTATCCCTTCAAGTAAAAGAATTTTTTAAAGTTTTTAAATTCTTAAGATCAAGTTTCATATAAATTAAAATTAATAATTAAGAGATTTTTATTAAACTATTATTCAAGAAAATAATGGTAAAAAAAGCCTCTTTTGAGCATTATTATCATGGCATTAGAAAACGCATTTTTTCTTAATCTATAATGGTTTAGAAATAATTTCAAAAACCTTTCAAATTATACTGTCGTTTAATATTTTTAAATAGATATATTGTTTATTAACTAAAAGATAATTCACATAATTAAGAAATATTCACATAATTTCACTTGATTATGATTTTAAATAATTTATTTTTTTGGAAATAGAAAATATTAATAACTTTAAAAGAAAACTCACAAGTAAGTATTAATTTTTCTGAACTGGTTGTATGTAATGTCTAGTTTATCTAGCTGTTTTATTGTTAATGTTTAATTTAGAAAACTCATAATTTTATTTTATTACTCTCTAAGGAAATTCCATAAAGTAATTACAAAATTCTTTTACCTTCCTTCACTTTGATTGGGATGAATATTAATTTTGCAATTTCATTATATGTTTATAATGAATGTTGCCTTTATTTATTAAAAATAGTCACAACACACTTTAAATAATTAAAAGGTTCCTTTTTTGTGATATTTATAATTTTTAAGTAACTAAATATATTTAGTAAATATTATTTCCTTATTTATGTCATTCATTTCTGAAGTAGTCTCCATTAGCATCAATGAATTAATTCTGTATTCTGAGCTTAATTTATTATTTTCAGTAAATTAATAATACTTCACTTTTAGCAATTATTAATTAAAAATTATTAATGGAAAATTCTGTTTGATAAAAATATATATTCCTTTCGTATTTATGTCGCTCCTCATTTCTGAAGTAGTCTCCATTAACATCAATGAATTAATTCTGCATTCTGAGCAAAATTTATTATTTTCAGTAAATTAATAAATACTTCACTGTTGCAATTGTTTAATATAGTTAATAATAGAAAATTTTATTTCTGGCATGGAGTAGTTATAAGAAAAGAACTTTAAAATAATAATAATTGTATTG